>PVKV010007170.1:0-98396 GCA_004027835.1 Alouatta palliata | reverse complement strand
ATCTCACACTGGGGTCTGTTGGGGGGAAAAAGGGGAGGGACAGCAGGGGGTGGGGAGTTGGGGAGGGATAGCATGGGGAGAAATAACAGATACAGGTGATGGGGAGGAAGGCAGCAAATCACACTGCCATGTGTGTACCTATGTAACAATCTTGCATGTTCTTCACATGTACCCCCAAACCTAAAATGCAATAAAAAGTTTATATATTAAAAAAAAAAAAAAAAAAAGAAGTAAGCTCATAAAATGATAGGAAGTTTCTCAATACTATAAGACCAGAGGGAGCACTTACCATTGAAAAACATCTTTAAGCCATGGAAAACATTTGTTAAATTTAGTTGTTGACATTTTTAGGTTGATTTTACGTAGGCTGTGAAATCTAACTCTGAAAGCTTTCTTGGATAAGTTTAAGAAAAAGGTGAAAAATGCATGCTTAAATTATTTGATTGCTTATACTTTTAATAAAAGATAATTGTTAGGCTCCTTAATGAATGTTGTAATTTGAAAATATTGCTTCAATATTTATTTTGTTTAATATTATTTGGTTTATCCAAGGGTAACCCAAAGATCTTTTTATAAAACTTTATTTAAAAAGTGAATGTTATAAATGTTTCTTAATATTCTTCTTAATAAAATTTGTCACACAGGTTTTAGTTTTAGACAATTTGACATTAAGTTTATGTATAATCGAAGAATTTTGCTTTTGCTTTTGTTTTATTTAGAAACTTGTAGAATTGTATACTGTCAAGGTGTCCAGAGTGTTATATGGTTCAAATTTATGCCTGAATGTCATTTTGTTCTTATAAAAAAAATTTTCTTGCGGCCGGGCGCGGTGGCTCACGCCTGTAATCCCAGCACTTTGGGAGGCCAAGGCAGGTGGATCATGAGGTCAGGAGATCGAGACCATCCTGGTCAACATGGTGAAACCCCGTCTCTACTAAAAATACAAAAATTAGCTGGGCATGGTGGCACGTGCCTGTAGTCCCAGCTACTCGGGAGGCTGAGGCAGGAGAATGGCTTGAACCCAGGAGGTGGAGGTTGCGGTGAGCCGAGATCGCGCCATTGCACTCCAGCCTGGGTAACAAGAGCGAAACTCTGTTTAAAAAAAAAAAAAAAAAAAAAAAAAAAAATTTTTTTTCTTTATTGATTCCATTTTAAAAGCTTTCTATGAGTTGAGATTGTGTTGTATCTTTTAGGGCTGTCCAAATCTTGAATGATCCTTTCACTTCAGGACTATATTAATTTCTAAATATATTTTCTTTTGCTATCTATACATTTTTCATTTTCTAAAAATCAGTTGGTTGAAATGTCCAGCAAAGTCATAGTCTTAATTCTCGCATGAGCCAATTTTCTTTTCCCTACTCAGAGCCCTGAAACTTCATTTCTAATTATTGTGAGCAATACCTTACAAAGTATGTGATCTGCATATGTCCGTTAACAACTGCTAGGTAAAATTAATTTTGCTTTAAGAGTTTTGACTTCACTTTGTTTTATCTTTTCAGGACCAATTTTCTTTAACTCTTTTCAATTTTATGCCTGATAAAAACAATTTAAATAGTTTTTGCTACTTGTCATACTTAAAGCTTTTTGGTGTGAATTTGTTGGCTAATATTGGATATAATATACTTATGCATATAATTCTTCCTGACTATAGGGGAAGATTTGTTTGTAAGTCTTTATTCTAGTGTCCTTTTCATATCTAATATTTGATAATCCATTAGGAAATGATTATGTCTACATAGTAAACAATCAACTTTCACCAAATAGAGATCTGGCTTCTACTCTTGGCTACTGGGAGGTGATCTCTACCTCTCTGGAATATGTTGCCTGACAGAAGGTATTTTTCTTTCTTTTTCCTTTTTTTCATCTAGAGACTTTTGTCATTGGAAAATCTAACAATGGGATTTGTGATGGGATTGCCATAATAGGCAATGAATTCCCACCTCCTGAAAAATTGATGACTAAAGGTATTAAATTGAAGTATCAGGGGAGGCTGGCAACTAAAGGTCAGCTGCTTGGGCAGTGTGTGATCAATCCCCAATAAAAACTCTAGACTTCAAAGGTGAACTTTCTTGGTTGGCAATACTCACTCTGGTCACACATTATATCCATCACCCAAGATGCCACAGAAGATGACCTGAAACTCCACATTTGGACCTCTCTGGGATTCTGGCATCCAGGCATCTCTTCCAGTTTGGCTGATTCTAATTTGTATTTTTTCACTATCATAAAACTTTAGTCATGAGTAGAGTGTTTTCTGGAGTTATTTGAGATTTTCTAATGAATCATCCAACCTGACAGTGCTCATGGAAACCCTGAAACTTTGCTGCTATGAAGTGAGGGTGGCCTGGGAGCCCTGAAGCTTGTGGCTGATTTCTGAAGTGTGAAGGTGGTCTTGTGGAGACTGTGACTTCAAACCTGCAGTTTGTCCAACTCAGAATAATGTCCTTTTCTTAACTAATGCAGTGTGTAAGTACAGGGTGTGCTTTGTGTGTACCTAGATACAACCAAATGAAAAAGACCCACTTGGTTTAAGAAACCTCATAGAATAACTATTTGTCAAGCACTGAGATAGGCAAGTATTTTATTTTAACATTTTGTTTTCTTGCAAGTAAAATTATTTTTAACTCACGTATTATGTCATCTTAAAAACATATGTTTACCATAGAGATCATTAAAGTATGATATCTTAGGATAAATAAAGTCTGAAAAGAAACATTTTATTTGTGAGCCATTTTAATAACTTGACCTTGGGATACTAGTTAAATTTTCAACCTGTTCAGTCTAAGGAGCTATAGCCTAGAATTCTCTTCTGTTGTCATTAGATGCATGGTGTGATAGTAACAGAATACTCATTCTTGTTTTATGGAGATATCTTGAGTAAAGATGAAAAAGATCAATTAAACCACAAAATTTGGCAATTTAAAACAGTCTGTTTTGAATGGAGATAAAATTTGAAGTTTTTATACGTTTCATTGTGTTTAGAAGTCGCTAAGGATTAAAAACTTCTCTAAAAAAGGGTTGAATGATCGCAAAGACTGCTGATAAATAACCCTCTATTGAGTCTGAAGGAAGTGGTTATTGTGAGACCAGATGACTGGCCTCTTAGAATGCCTTAATTAATGATCTGGGAGAGATTGTAAAAGCATTCAAATGAAATTTCAAAGATGCTAAATGAACGCTTTTTGAGCACCACAAAATTGGTCAAATTATGTAGCTGGGGATTAGGAACCTGGGATGTAATTATTTCCAGGATTTAAGTGGTAACATTCAGGAAGAGGTAATGACAACCGTGAGGGCAATTTTTGATTCCCATAAGAATATTTGTCTGATCTTGCTTTCCTAATTCACTTTGTAGCTTATATATGCTTGTTGAGTGTTTGGCTATATTCTGATAATTTTCACAATTGTCAGTGAGCCATCTCTGACATTTGGAATCTACTGTCATGGTTAATTCCTTATATTTAAAAGTAATAAAAAAGGACATGACAGTTTAGGTTTTGAGGACAGTGTCACTGAGCAAATTAATTATCCAACTAGAGCTGTTTTACACTTCTACCATGAACTTTTTTAGGTGGTTATTTTAATAGTAGAAAACATGCATGTTTTGCTTCATAGTTTGCCTAGAATTAATATCTGTTCTTATAGTTACGAGAAATTCTAAGTGTTATATATTTTTTTCTTACTACTTCTCTTTGATTTTACAACCTTTGAAATCCCTTAAGGCTTTCCATTATTTTCTAAGAATTGTGTTGAGAATGATTTAAAATCATATAGTAAATTGCTGCTTTTATGCCTTCTATTCAGTGGTGGGAGTGGAAGTGCAGCTGAAAGAGTGAATGTGGCTTCAGTTGGTGTCTATTTACTACCACAGAGTGACAAGCCCCAGGAGAATATGGCTAAGTGCATGTTTGTGGAGTCAGCTAGTAGCAGCAGGATTTCAGAAAATGACTTAATGCTTTGGTCATGTGCTTCAGTTCCAGGGTCTGGGGCTGTTACGGTGAAGACAATATTCCGTGTCTTACACCTTCTGAGTGTTCGACATTATGTTATCCTTCCAACTGTGAAATGAATTCTGGGCTGTCCTCAAATCCCACTAAGTAACTAAAACTGCTCTAATGTAAAGAAGTAGGTAGCAAAGCAGTAATTACTGCACACACTTAAAAATGTACCAAGCTCATTTACCCTGTGTTTTTAAAGTGATACATGGGGGGCTATGCTGATGCTAATTAGACTCACGGGTGATGCCATAGGACGGCACAGACAAGGACACAATTATTGCAATTATGGCTTATTCCAAGTCAGGCTTTATAATAGCATGAAAATGGGGTGGGGGCAGTGGGTTTCGTAATCAGACCTCAATCTTTGGACAGAGAGGTCAGGCATTTATGGCCAGAATTCAATTTAGAGAATTTTGAAGTAACTTTGTGGGTACTACCATGCTTAATCCTCAGAAGATGTTGTCTGAGTGGTGAACCAGGACTCCTAAGAAAGCATCTTTCTCTGAATATGGGGCTAAGGCAATTCCGAATGCGGCAAGTTCCCCAGAGAATAATGGTGATGATGCCACGTCTGACGTGTATTGAGAATTGAAGATATATTTGACATTGCTCTTAATGTTTTCCATGCATAAACACATTTAGCAATCCAAACTCATTTAGTCTTTAAAATAGGTTCTGTTATTATTTCCACTTTATGGATAAGGAGAATGAGGCACAGAATAGTAAGTTATGTGTGGTCACAAAATGGGTCCACTGGGATTCAAACTCATGCAGTGTGACAATAGTTTCTTCACTCCCAATCACAATTTCATAATTTAGGAATTTTGACATATTTGACTCTTTGTTCTGTAACTTAAACTATATTTGAGAAACCTCAAACTTTGCTTTAGCAAGCAAACTAGAGATAGAAAATTTTGTGCTGTTATTTTAAAAGGAATAAAATTTTGTGATATGCATTACTTCAGTACATCTCAGGAATGTCACCAAGTTAAAAATATGTATTTTTTTGAGACATAGTCTTGCTCTGTCACCCAGGCTGGAGTGCAGTGGCGTGGTCTCGGCTCACTGCAACCTCTGCCTGCCTCCCTGGTTCAAGCGATTCTCCTGCCTGAGCCTAAAAATATATTTCTGTGAGATTATCATTATCAGAGATAGAGGTGTCTTTGTAGACATCTGTGTGTTGTCCTGGTTCCCTGCAAGCACGCATTTAAAAAAGATGCTTGAAACTCTGGAAACAATGTGTTTTGTAGGTACATTTTTCTGGATTGAATATTTATTATTTTCATCAGTTTCTCAAAGAGGTTTGTGACCCACAAATATTAAAAATCCAATCTGTATGTCTTTTGATAATTCTTCTTTTCTTCCTTCCCCTCCATGCTACATTGTCTCCTTGAACTCATCTATTTTCATCTTCACTTCTTTCCTTTTTTAACCCCTAGCCTATCACCTCATAGGACCAGGTTCTCTACCTTCTCTCCTTTGCCCACAGCCAGGAAAGCTGATAGTAAAGGCAATTGGGTCATCTTTGAAGTGAACTCACCATTCTTCTGACTTACAAAAAGGCCCAAACTTCAACCACAGAGTGGCCTGAAAGAGTTTGGTGGTTTCAAATTCACCTTCCCCCAATTGTTCTTCACTCTTTTGAGTCACCTTAGAGTATGATGGTTGCCGTGTCTTCCAGACCCTGAAACTCAAGGTCACCCCTTGTCAGAGATTACACAGCAAAGCCTGATTACAGTTTCATGACTTTCAATCTATATGAACGTGTAATTTTTCCCACATATGGTGTTCTTTCAGGAACATTCCCCCTCTGCTCCTCTTTCAATACAGATGCAAAAACAAAAATGTACCGAGTAGGGAAAATCCAAATTACAGGACATGCTCTTCTGATTTCTTAAATTCTTAAAACACTAACTGGGTATACTCATCAAGTTTCTATAGGTCAGAAATCTTAATTTGTGATTGATGTTTAATTCAATCATTTGTTCGTTTTTTTTTTCATTCGAGAAACCGCCATTCCACTAGGTAGCAGTAAATAATAAGGTAGACTATACTTTTGTCACATACAGGTTTAATTCAAAACCAAACTTCCTTTAAGCTTTCTAAGCATAAATCTTGAAATCCTGGGTATTTAATGAATTCTGTGTCCCTAAAGTGAGGAAAATATTTTAGTTGTCCTCTGAATAGGGCCATTCATATCTTTGTCACTGTCTTGCTAAATGTAGCCACTAAAAAATTACTTAAGACGTTGGTTTCTTATTAACTGATGAGCATGTATAATAGAGATAATAGTAATTCTGTGCGATTTTAGTAAGTAAAAAGTGTCCTAAAAACACAGTGCTGAGAGAGCTCCAGGTAGTGAGGGGACCATTTGAAATCTCATTTCCATATGGCTGCTTATGCAAACGTTTAACTTGCATTTTGCCCTCTTTATGTATATTTCCTTTGTGGTTGCAGGCATCCCTGATGCCATTATCTGCTGTCTGACTTGAAAATTGAACTTGTCTCTTTGAAATACGTTACACAGTTTAAAAAGTGTAAGCAAACTCTGACATTAAAATCAACTTAAGCAGAGACAAACAAATGAATATAGATGGGGGTACTTCACTGCTTGTCCCCTGGCTCCCTCCCCTGACTACCCTTTGGCTGGAATGTGCGTAGTTTGACAGAGCCATAATTCAGTATATGTTCAAAGGCTACAGATTCAGCAGTGAGCACTTAAATGGTACTGTAAGTGGTATCTTAACAGCTTCTGTTAGGCTTAAAAATGAATCCTTGTACAGACTAATATATTGTACAATTTTTGAAAAAGATGAATGGAGAAAATACCCTGACTTTAATAGAGTGCTCTTCCCATAATAGCTGAAATTTGTGATTTACCAGCAGGCCCACGTAATAGTTTGTGCAGTAGTGCTACTGCAGTTTAAGGAAACTTCTTGATTTTTAGCCTTAATTAATTAGAATTTATGTTTAATTATCATAAAAAAATAGGATTTCAGCAAGAAAATCGTTTCATTAGCATTTCTTACACAGCTATGTTTCTGGGCATTACTGCTCTTGTGATTTTTTTCAGTACATTGAATACAGCTGTGTGACATGGTAAAAGCCCCATAAGACTGCATACCTCAACCATACCTCGACTTTCCGTTCAAACTGATCTCTGTAACCCTAATGTGACACGCAAGCAGTCCAAACCCACGCCATCTTGGCCCCTGCGACTTGTAATAAGTAACTTAGGTCTGTAATTTCCACCCTACCCAGACAATGTGTAAACTAACGCTTATCTTGACTTCTGGGAACCACTTAAGTAACAATCAGAATGTCCAAAGTCTCCTGGCCCTCGGAATGTCCGAAGCCCCCTGGCCCTCGGAATGTCTGAAGCCCCTCGCCCTCACTCCCGCCCAGGAGGTGGTTTATGGGATGTCCAAAGTCCACTGGCCCTCAGAATGTCCAAAGCCCCTCACCCCTACCCCCGCCCAGGAGGTGATTTTCGGGCATAAAAGGTCTTGACACCCTCCTTTCGGGGCCACGGGTTAGAGACAAGCGAGTCCTCCGCGGCCACCGGCAGTAAAGACCCTGTAGTTTGGCCTAGTCTTTGTCTTAGTGGTGATTTCACGCTCGCCCGGTTACAACAGCTGTACGTACTGACTGCTGCAAAGACAGGGCCTGGGACAAATGCTTGTTATGATTGGCAGAGGAGGGCAAGGGTCCCAGGATGGTTAACAGGCTTCCCTTAGTCAAGCTAGGAAACCACCACTTGACATAGTACCACAGTTCCTGTCTGTTACTATAATCTTAATTGCTTTGGAGAAACCTGAGATAAGGCCATAAAGAATTTGCTAAATGTGAACCTCTGAGAATAAGGCTGGACCATTTCTCAGAGTTCTCAAGGATACACTGGAAGACCTGTTTATGTAGGTCATTGTTCTTTGACTGGGGTGGTGGTTGGAATCAGCTTTAGTTAGGTGACTATGCATAGGGAGAGGCTAATAAAAGCTATGTATTTTTGTTTGCCTTAAACTTCATCTGTCTCTTCAAGTTGGTTTTTGTCTCCAAGAAACTAACTTTCTAAGAGAAAGTGAGGCAGCAGCTGTATTTTCAAATCGTATTAGTGTGTACTTGCAGCCTTGCGATTCCAGGAAGGCGTATGGAATTTTGTTCTAAGCATATCAGAACTATGTGTTTGCATAAAGGAGCAAACCAGTTCTGAGGGTCCTGTGTGTTTATGAGATGTGTACAGCAAATGCAGAAGCAGTAAAAGAGGAGACAGTCAGGGTGCACAGGAAGAGGCTAGACCAGATGAACAGCCCCAGCTCTCTCACCTTCTGGGGTAGAAATGAACACAAAGTAAGTGACTAAGAGCAGTGTGTGAATAAGCCCATGAAGTTAGGATTCTTTGAGCTCCCTCAATGATAAAAACTAGAAAGACTAAACCAGGATAAGAGAAAACCCAGAGCACATTTCTAGACTCCCTGTAGGACTTACAGGAAGCAATTTTTTGTTCAACTGATGTTTAGAGAGGAGCTTAGCAGCCCAGAAGCACTAAACAGATTGTTTTACATAGTCTACAGCATTTATTGACTATTAATTGTACAGAAAACAATATATCTTTCATTACATTTTGTCTGAAAAACTGAATGTGAAAGTCTCTGAGAAGAGACGTAGGTTCAAGTTTAGAAACATCAGGAACTACATTAGGATACAGCCTCACTGATCCCGTGGTTCAGCTTCAAGGTTCTAAAGATTGTGTCAGAATGAGGCTTCTTTACATTTTTTGTCACTAGGGCTTCCTCTTCTTGAAGATAAGTGATACATCATACCCAACTGAAGCAGGTGCATTCTAGCATTTTTTTCTTCCCTCCAACAAAGGCTTATTCTCCACAGGAGGTTTTCTTTAATATGAATAAATTGTATCAAATTCAGATCATGCTTGTAATCAGATACTGAGATTCAGAGCAGCACATACTCTGCAAACAATACGTTTTCTTTCAGGAAATACATGTGGCTTTTTCTAAAAAGCTTTAGTCGGTCAATTCAAATTTCCCCTCTCTCCCTCTCCTGCCAGTCCTGCCTCTATTTTTTCCCTCCCCTCTTTGCTTCCTGCCTACTCCTGTGCTGTGGATTAGAACGTATTTTCTCTTGGTAGAGGGCGTTTATCACTTCTTATGGGTATCTAACATCACCAAGAGAGTGGATAAGAGCAGTCACAACAAGAATGATAATGAAGAATTTTCTAGCATGAAGGACAAAAATAGAGCCAGCTCCATGCAATTTACTTGAGGCATGTACAACTCTGGCTGTTTGACGTTCAAAAGCCACAGTGGACCTGCCTTTGATCTTTACATGTGTAGGTTCAGCTGCAGTTCTTAGCAGAGCGTGAGGTCAAAGGGGAGAAATGTAATAACCAACAACAACAACAAATCAAAAACATGCTTAGTGGGGTTTAGAAACCCAAGAGTGCTAAACAGATCGTTTTACATAAGAGATACAGGTTGGGAGCAGTCCATTAGAGAGAGATCCAAGATAAAAACTGTAGCAGAGGTGGAAATATGTTTCTGTGCAGCAGATTTATGGTCTGAAATATTATGGAATAAAAAACTACAGTCCCCTTCAGGAATTAACATGGTAAACCTGATGTAAGGTGATGAGCGCGGACTCCATGCATGTCTTCAGGTTTCAGCGATTCTGAACTCTAAATGTAAATATGGCCAGGCATTCTGGAAGTATGTGTGCTCTGTGTTTGCTTACGTAATGGTTAAGGGTTTCTTTTTTCTGTGTTTAGGGATTTTGAAACTGAGCTTTGTCTTTACATGAAAATTGTTAAGTATTCTCAGCTTCCCTGTGTCCCTCCTCTATTCCAAATGGACAAATCAGCAAGTTGGAAGAATTGGTTAATTGCAGCAGCTGTTGCATTAACGGCTTTTGGGTTAATTTGTTTGGAAACAATTTATGGGGAGATGAGTTATTGTTCTCCATAATGAATTTTCAAATATTCAAATGACATTGTCAGAACAGCTGCATTAGCTAGTCTTTAGGATTTATGAAATACTTTGTTTTCAGGTACCTTATTCCAGAATGGTTTCTCTCTACAATAGATAGGTGATGAGTTTTACTACTCAATAAAAAATAATGCCTTTGGGGAATTGCTTATTCTTCCGTAGTATAAGTTTAACTATATTGCTGTTTTAGAAGTATTATGAATGCGAAATTAGATCAGTGTTTTGGGTAGATCCAAAGGTTCTCTTGGGTTTTTTGTTGTTGTTTTTGCAAGTAGAGACTAGTTTTTGGTAACTTTTTTCACTGTTAAATAACCACAATGCAGGTTAAAGAATAACTAGTTGTGTGTGGCTGTTGACTTAGCCCTGGACACAGTAAGCCCAGTCACAACCTGTGTGCCTGAGGAAGTGTCTGTTTTTCCCAGAGTTAGCCAATAAAGGCATGAGATGTACGTCTCTCAGACTTAACAGATGGAAGGAAAAAAAGCTGCTCTATTTACAAAACTGCCATTCACACAATTAATACTTTGAAAATTTTGCCTGGATAACTTAATTGAAAAAAAATCCCTTTTTCCTTTTTTTCCTTCAGTTATATAGCTTTTCAGCTTAACTCAGGTTTATTTTAGTGGCCATATATCTCAGAATTTTTCTCAGATATAAAATATCAAGAGAGGTAGCTCTAGTTTATACAGAAAAGCGTACTTCATATCAGAAGACTGAACTTGAGGACAAACTGTGTCAATTATTGGCCCTGGAATGTATGTCAAATTACTTCATCTGTCTCTTAGCCTTAGTTTACTCATGGACCAAAGGAAAACGAGAGATTGTTTTCCACCACATCATTGTAAAAATTAGAAGCACAATACAAATGAGAGGCTTTTTTGTTATATCCTCTGGGATTTGCTAGCTCATGTAAGATGCTTTAAAGCAAAATTTGCTACAGCTGTGTAAATGATGTTTCATACTGATTGATCTCATTCCAGCTTAGGATTTAATCAATGGGGTATGAATTTCTGATTAAGGCTTTCATAACTTGTTGCTATTAAATAAATGTAAAAGAAAAGGAAACTGGAAGGAAGTCTAAATATATTCATTCATCACCTCATTCATTCATTCAACATCTGTTATGTTCCTGCAATGTGCAAGGTACTTGAAGTATAGGGGAATATAAATTCTTGCCTTTGTACAATGGCTGGTGTCAAAGTGAGTAGTTGTGATATGAGCAGTGTTAAAACGTAGTTTATAGCAGTGTAGGGTCTTAAAAAGAAAAGATTACAATGTTGTCTGGGCGTGGGAGGGAGGCAGTGAAAATGTAGGGAGTGCAAAACAGGGTTACGTAAGGGCTCTTGTTCTGTAGTAGCCCATGGGCTGGTGGGGATGCAGATATATACTTAATTTTAACAAGAAAAATGCTTCAGTAAAGATATCCACAGAAAGATAAAGATATGTACATATATACAACTATGTACTTTGAGAGCACAGAAGAATGAATGACTGTTTCAGGAAGGTGAGAAAGGCCTCACTCTGGGGGAAAGAGAGTTTCAGCAACTGGCTATGGAGGACCCACTCACTGCTAGGGTGGTGCCAGACGCTTCACTTAAACCAGCTCATTTCATTATACAGCCTGGTTAAGTGTCTCCATTCTAAACCCTAAACATGGATTTTCATCCCAGTTTCTCAGAAGTAACTAATGGTATTAAGTTACTTAGTCTTTAAGTCTTTTCAGCCATGAGAAAGGGATAAATTCCCTGCCTCTCTGAAAAGTTGGCATGGGCATTAGTCAGAATGTATATAAAGTAATTAGTGCCTAGCACATAGTAAACGCTGAATATATAGTACGTTCTATGGTGGTTCTTGTTGGAGCAATAGCGGCAGTAACAGGAATACCTGCTACAGGAGGAGTGCTGGCAGTACACATATATAAGATTGGTATCTGTTTTAGTCTGCTCTTGTACTGCTATAAAGAAATACCTCAGACTGGGTGATTCATAAGGAAAAGAGGTTTAATTGGCTCACAGTTCTTCAGACTGTGCAGGAAACATGATGCTGGCCATCTGCTTGGCTTCTAGGGAGGCCTGAGGAAACTTAGAATCATGGTGGAAGGGAAAGGGGGAGCCAGCACTTCACCTGGCTGGAGAAGGAGAAGGAGGACAGAGAGAGAGAGAGAGAGAGAGAGAGAGGGGAGGTGCTACACACTTTTAAATAATCAGATCTTACCGAGAACTCAATCACTATCACGAAAACAGCACCAATGGGGAAATCCGCTTCCATAATCCAATCACCTCCCACCAGGCCCCACCTCCAGCCCTGGGGAGTACATTTCAATATGAGACTTGGGTGGGAACACAGATCCAGACCATATCAGTATTATTAGCCCCTTTTAAAATACAGGGACATCAAGTCTCAGAGAATGTAGTTAAGGAGTTTTCTCAATGCTAGTGGTGACAGAGTCATGATTAGAACTCAGGGTTATCTTGTTGCAAAGCTCAAGCTTTTGAATACTGAAAGAAGTTACTATAAAGCAGGTAAGGAGCAGGAATATGTCTAAAAAAAATCAAGATGAGTACCTCATTTTTGAAGTACTTTTTGAAGGCTCGGGCTGCCATATCATGCCAATCGGAGAAAGAACATACATATTTTAAAGATATTCATCCACGTTATTTCAAACCAAATCCAAAACAGGAATTTGAAAATGAACAATTTGATGAACACAAGGAGCCTTTGTGTTCATTGAACAAGTTCTTTCAATTTCCTCCTGCTCTGGAACATGAAGAATAATTTCTAGTTATCTACCCAGCACTAGTCCTAATGAAATATAAAAAGCAATTTGTAGGTGTGTATGCATGTGTGTCGTTTTCAATAAGCCGGTTTCTTTGGAAGATGTCTTTTGAATCCACAGTGTTAGTTTTGCCCCTCCTCCCTTAAATCCAGAGTACATTGTTTTGGGCATGATACCTCTCAGGCTGTTCTGGAATAAATATGCCATATTGACAAAGGTGTTAGTTTCTACCCTAGACTTAACAAAACAGTTAGTCTCAGGCCCCTCCGTCTGCAGGCTTTACTGTTCCAACACCTTGGAACCTTAACTTGGGGAGCAACTGTAGTTCTCCAAAGTGGGGTAGGCAGGGATAGAGACAGGGATAGGCAGGGTGAGCCTGCGCTCTGTGCCAGTAGACCTGTGTTTGAATCCTAGGCTAGTAACTTCCCCTTTCATAACCTCAGTTTCCTTATCTAGAATATAGTGTCTACCTTACTGGGTTGATATAATAATAATAAGTGGTGGCTATATATAATCATTGCATATGTGAGCTACCTTATTGGGTTGATAGTCAACAATAAGTGATAGTTATCATTACATATGTGATACTCAAGAATGTTGTTCTCCTCTTCCATGCTAGAAAGGCTGGGGTATCCTGGAGTTTGTTGCCAAAACTTGCCAATTTAGAGGTACTCCTAAAAATCTAGTTCGCTCTATTTCTGACTTCTTACTCTTTTTTCAAAGAGGAGAGCAGCCTGTTAATTATCCCGCCACCTACAATCCTTGGCATTTATGAAAAATATAGGTCTGTGACCCATGTAGGCTGTGTTGACCTGCCCTCGCTTAAAGGAGCCTGAGAACTCTCTGCATCTGTTTTCCACCTCTCTTGCCTCACTTGTGACCGACATGCTCAATTAATGCCACATTCTCTGTGGCTCTGTGCATTTCTCCTCTGATCACATTCCCCAAGCTGTGCCCCTGCTCTTTTTTATTGTTGACTCGTTGTTACTGACAGGTGCCCATAGACTACAGTTGGGACTTTGTGCTGGACATGTCCTTGTTGCTGATGTTTGCTCCATATTTTGCGTGTTTCTTCACTACTGTGTAGTCTTTATGCCATAGACCAATGACATGCTGTCGGGTATACTAAATCTTTACTGGGAGCCACCATGAGCTGCTGTGATCAGTGTTGTGAATGCGTATTTTTAGAGGAAAAGTATCTATTTCACCATGAAACACTTGAGAAATCCACAGGAAAATGATAAAGCATGTGTAAAAAAACTGGAAAATGGACCTTAGGATGGTGACTTGACTTTAAAATTTATCTGCAGGAAGGTACACACAAAACAAATGCACTCTCATAGTTAATTTTATCTCACTATTTCAAACCATTGGCAGAAAACACCAATACTGTTAAGAATACCTCAGTATCAACCTTGGGCTGATCTAATTGATACAGTATTATCCTTAGGTTCTAAAGAAAACATTGATTGCTTTAGGTGAGGAGGGAATCTTTCCTACTTAATTTTATTTTGTGTAGAGTTCATATGTGTGAATAGCATATATGAACACACATACAGTCACTCATGTATAAATGTGTTTGTTGAGTCCCATACAAGAAAGTATTGCCCTAGCTTGGAAATGCAAAGATAAATATAACATAGTAAATTACTCTCAAGAATCTCACACAGAGTTCAGTCTGAGAGATTTTATTCGATACAGTGTAGAAAGTGATATGCCACAAAGAAGTGAAAAATAAATGCCATCGGATTTCACAGGGAGATAGAGTTCAAGTCACATCCATATGAGAATACCATGCCTAAAACTTAAGGGTCTAACAACCACCACCATTAATTTGCTCATAATTCTGTAATTTTAGTAAGGCTAAATAGGCGTAGCTTATCCCTGCCTCAAGTCGTGCTTGCTAGGATCGTTTGACTAAAACTGGAGGATCCAAGATGTCTTTACTCACATATCTGGTATTGTACTTGGGTTGGCTGGTCCTTTCGTTGTTGCCCTTCATGCTCCTCATCTTCCAAAGCCCGTCTTTCTAGAAGGATAATCAGGCTTCTCTACATGGTTGCTGGTTTCAAAGAAGGTGAAAGTAGAAGCTGCAGGCCAAGCGAAGTCTAGGCCTAGACCTGGCAAAGTGTTACCCCTGCCACATTCTGTGGGTTAAAGCAAATCACAAGAGTGGATCATATTCAAAAGGAGATGGAAGTAGTGTGTGTATACAGTTGTGGGAAGAATTGTTGGTGACTATCTTTGGAAATAATCTACCACATTGGCCTTCATAAAATGTGTAAAATTGAGGCATATGGAAATGTAAAGAAAGAATATTCTAGGTGGAAGAAATTAAGCAAAGGTTAGAAGTAGGAAAATATATGAAAAAAAATTGCTGAATTTGTTTTGGAGCCCAGAGTCTAAAGGTTGATTGAAATTAGACTCTAGAGACTGGTCTATAGCTCAGGAATCTCTTAATGTTCCTCACGAAAATTCATTCACAGCCTCGTCATGCCCATTTCTGGAATCTGTTGGCTTTAGGTGTGCCTATATATGCTCACTATATAACTGGAAGTTTGTTAAAGAAGAAAAACAAACAAATAAACAAAAAACAGATTAGAGGCAGAAGAATATTCCCTCACAAGCAAAAGAAAGATGTAAGCCAGTATCATCCTCCAAATCATCGGAAAAACTGATGATTCCTCGGTAATTAAAGGAGAAGATCAGCTTGGCCTGTGGAGGAACCCTCTTGCGACATTGGTCATACAGGCTGACGATACCCAATAAATAGCCTCTATAGGGTTAAAGTTTGTAATAAAATGTGTCGCATGGTAGGACACTACTGCATTACACAGAACGTAAGGCATTAAGGGGAATTTAGAATAATTTTACAGATATCTAGAAATTTTATGCCAATAATCTAACATCTGTTTGACAGTAATAATTCAGTCACATTTTCATTCCTGTTGTTTTTAACAAAGTAAGGATTACAATTATAGACTCTAGGCTTGCTGGGATCTTTTTGAGAGTTCATCTTTATTTGGCAAATTTTCAACTTTTTTGTTTTGTGTTGTGATTTGCAATAAAACTGGGCAAACAAAATCTTCCTATAAATAATAACAAAAGTAAAACAACCAAGTTGGAAAATGAATGAAGGAAATGCATGGAAAAGTCACAGAAGGGACAAGTTATGTTTGAATACAACGATGAATCAACATTCATTCATTAATAATACAAATAACTAAGAATGAAAATAATATCCTACTTTTTGAATATTGTGTGAATTAAAAAGTAAAAGTAATAAAAACAGCTATACCTGGTGTGTCAAGAAAAAGTTATTGCTATGTATGAATATGTATTACTATTCATATTTTAGAATATACTTTGGTGGTATCTGTTAAATTTAAAGCATGCCTACCCTCTGACCCAGCAATTTCACACCTATAGATCTATTCTAAGGAATATCAGCACCAGTTTATCACACTAGAATGAGAATACTTATTACAACATGGTTTGTGGTAGCTAAATATGATAATGACCTTAATGGCCACTAACTTAAGAATGGTTGATAAAACGGTGATATGTTAATGCTAGAGTATTATACACAGATTAAAAAGAATGAGTCAGCAATATAGTAATTGACTTGAAGGGAGACTTTCAAAATATACTATAAGAAAAGCAAGTTGCAGAGAAAAGCCCATGGCATGATTCTTTCTCTTTTAAAACTACTCCAAGTATTTCACCTTTATGTGTATTGGTGTTTCACATGAATCTTTTAGCCTGGAGAATATTTTGGAAGGTTGGAAGGGGTTAATGTGGGAAATAAAGGGGAACAGAAGAGGTAAAAATACAGCAAGGCAAAATAAATGTTAAAAAATATAGCCTATAGAATTCTATTATATAACTGTAAACATTTTTAAGTAAAATATGTACAGGTTTACAAAGTGACAAAACAAAGGGTAATATTTGTTATGAATTCCCATTGTATTAGTGGTGCTACCTAAAAATAATTTAAAATAATTAGATTAGTGTAAATTTCTGATTGATTTAAAAAAATACTCATATCTCAACTAAAGTAATGAAATACATGTTTTATTCTTAACCACCTGTTTATTAATGGGAAAATAATTCATTTATATTGTCACAAATTGAAATATAATAAATGGCATGCTGGAAAAATGAACCTCATTCTCAGAGCTTTAAGCCTTACTTAAAGGTGATCACCATCAATTTCTCCTGAATCCTTCAAAAAGATAATCTGTATGTTGCCAAGAAGATAGATAGATATCCAAATATATATACATGCACATAGACCCCATTTGTATGCATATGAGGGCATACACAATAGATTGCTATGTCTATTTCTTTTTTCATTAAATAATATATTGTGGAGATTGTATAATATCAGCACATTCAGAAAAAACTGCCTTTCCAAACAGGGAAGTCACTAATGAAAATTATTTTAATGATCAGGCAAACTCTTCATTTTGTATTTCACAAGGATCAAACATATGCTTGTAGAGACAACTGGAGTATAAGAGATGACTTTGGTCAAGCAAAGATGATAAGTAAACAGTGTTTAGCTATCAAGGCTAAAACTTAATAGATCTTCACTGTTGATAAAAAGTTTTTATGGTACCACTACTAGAAATAATGTTTAAGAATTCACAAAGCTCTCTATTACTATAAATGCCTCAGAGAGGGCAGGCCCATTCCAGTGATTTCCCTGGTTCATCTTCTCATGCAGCTCCCTTTCTCTGAGATACGCATTCTCCTCCTTTTCATCCTTTAACTTGCACAAGTGTGTGATTTACAAGGGGATAGTGCGGAGGAGAGATAGAAAGAACTTGATAGGCATACTTGAATCTTTCAAGTATGTGATTTTTTGTTGTTGTTGTTCTTAGAAACACTGGCTTTAAAAAAAAAAAACCCTTTACATAACCTTTTTGTTAGAAAGTCTTTTTTTTAAATTATACTTTAAGTTCTGGGATACATGTGCAGAATGTGCAGTTTTCTTACATAGGTATACATGTGCCATGGTGGTTTGCTGTACCCATCAAGCTGTCACCTACATTAGGTATTTCTCCTAATGTTATCCCTCACCTAGCCCTCCGTCCCCCAATAGGCCCCAGTGTGTGATGTTCCCCTCCCTGTGTCCATGTGTTCTCTTTGTTCAACTCCCACTTACAAGTGAGAACATGTGGTGTTTGGTTTTCCGTTCTTGTGTCAGCTTGCTGAGAATGATGGTTTCCAGATTCATCCATGTCCCTGCAAAGGATATGATCTCATCCTTTTATATGGCTGCATAGTATTCCGTGGTGTATATGTGCCACATTTTCTTTATCCAGTCTATCATTGATGGGCGTTTGGGCTGGTTCCAAGTCTTTGCTATTGTGAACAGTGCCACAATAAACATACGTGTGCATGTGTCTTTATAACAGAATGATTTATCATCCTTTGGGTATATATCTGGTAATGGAATTTCTGGGCCAAATGGTATTTCTAGTTCTACATTCTTGAGTAATCACCACGCTGTCTTCCACAATGGTTGTACTAATTTATATTCCTACCGACAGAGTAAAAGCATTTCTATTTCTCCAGCATCGATTGTTTCCTCACTTTTTAATGATCGCCATTCTAACTGTCATGAGATGGTATCTCATTGTGGTTTTGATTTACATTTCTCTAATGACGAGTGATGATGAGATGTTTTTCATATATTTGTTGGCCGCATAAATGTGTTCTTTTGAGAAGTGTCTGTTCATATCCTTCGCCTACTTTTTGGTGTGGTTGTTTTTGTGTGTGTGTGGTTTTTTTTCTTATAAATTTGTTTAAGTTCCTTGTAGATTCTGGATATTAGTCCTTTGTCTGATAGATAGATTGCAAAAATTTTCTCCTATTCTGTACGATGTCTTTTCACTCTGATGATAGTTTCTTTTGCTCTGCAGAAGCTCTTTAGTTTAATTAGATCCCATTTGTCAATTTTGGTTTTTGTTGCAATTTGTTTTTGGTGTTTTAGTTATAAAGTCTACCCATGCCTATGTCCTGAATGGTGTTGCCGCCTAGGTTTTCTTCTAAGGTTTTTGTGGATTTAGGTCCTAGGTTTAATTCTTTAATCCATTTTGAGTTAACTTTTGTACGTGTTGTGGGGAAGGGATCCAGTTTCAGTTTTCTGCGTGTGATCAGCAAGTTTTCCCAACACCATTTATTAAATAGGGATTCCTTTCTTCATTGCTTGTTTTTGTCAGGTTTGTCAAAGATCAGATGGTTGTAGAAGTGTTACATCGTCTGTTTTACAGACCCTGGCTGATGGATGAAATCAGTACTCAGACACAGGTATGCAGTGTAAGAACAGCTAGGTGACTGTGGGCTCTAGTGGCCAGAGAACAGCCTGGAGAAGATGGAGCTAATTACTTTTATTCAGTGCAGGTACAATGCCGAAAACCTGGAGCCAACACAACCAGTAGGTAATTAACATTTATTGTTCCCCTTTCAGGGAAAGTCATGTGCGTGAATGATCAAAGGTCAGTTCATGGTCAACATAAGTAAACAAGACTGTTTAAGGTAAATTCTCCCACACTCCCTTATACCTACACCTTGCCCTCTGCCTCAGGGAATGTTGGACATGGAATGTTGGACATTCCATGTGTGACGGAATTGTTGAAATTGGAAGCTGGTGTAAGCTGGACCATTACCGGTTTTAATCTTTGTGAGCCGCCCCATAAATGCAAAGGTTATAGAACAGCTGCCTTCAGCTATTCTCCCCCAGGGATCTGCAGAACCTGCCGACCTTTCAGAAGGCTTGCATTCTTTCCTTGTAGTTTTTCCCACCGCTCTGACTGGTCTCCCACATCTCCCCCTTTTCTGTTTTGTTTTTGTTTTTTTGTTGTTGTTTGTTTTTGTTTTTGTATTTTTTGCTTCAGGTTTTGTTGATTGAAGTGTGCAGATATCTACAGTGACCGGTTTGGTTGGTGCAGCCGTTCCAACTCATGTTCCGGGTTTGCATCCTAGAACCAGTAAATAACATAAACATGAGTATAATCAGTACTATTCTTTTCCAATCAATGAGTGATACATAGTATTACTTGGCATCTCAGTCCAATGTGTGCCATTACTAAGGGTCTGCAGCAAGGGTATGTCAATCCCTCCAGCCAATCAGTCACATTGTTAGAGGCTGGGAAGGGGGTGTCTGCCCAAGTAACAAGGCAAAAAAAGGCAGACCTAAAAGATGGTCCCAATAGAGTGTAGCAGGTACAGTTAGCAAGCAAAGTGAAAGAATAAAAAAGATTAATACACTACAAAAGTTGCAATGTACAACAGACAGCATAGCAAGAAACAAATATTCTGGAGTGAATGGTGTTTGTGTCTGGAGAAGGATTCACTCAGCCTCCTGAGTTGTCTTCTTCAGCATCCTCCAGGTAATGTCTGGAGCCTGTGTCATCTGAGGAAGTCAAATCATCCAGAGCTGCAGGTCCTGCAGGGCCATTTTCTTCATTTCTGGTACTAGGTTGGGTCCTAGCCACACCATGATGAGGTTTGATGCAGTTGTGCTGGAATCCAAAGAGAACCTGAGAGGGTGTGAACACAAGCACATCCTCTTTCCCATGTTAGCAAATCATTTGGATCACACCATATATTACTATTTACATCCTTCCATAAAACTGAAGATTTTGTCTCTTGAGTGATTTTTGCCAGTTGCTTTTGTAGAGCTGATTGAAATTTATCATCTAAGTTTAAGAAATTAAGGGTAAATAAGTCTCGTGTTAATAGTGTTGCAGGGTCCTTACTCATATTCCCCATTTTTTGTTTTCTGAACATACTTTTAAGGGTGGAGTGGGCATGTTCTGCTATGGCCTTGGGGTTATATGGGATACCTGTGGAATGTTGGCCATTCCATGTGTGACAAAATTGTTGAAATTGTGAGCTGGTATAAGCTGGACCATTATCAGGTTTAATCTTTGTGGGCTGCCCCATAAATGCAAAGGTTAGGAAAAAATGTCTAATAACATATCAGGCAGACTGTCTAGAAAGAGCGTGAGTGCTAATCAGGTGGGAATTGGTATCAATGGATACATGTACATATCTTAGTTTTCCAAATTCAGAGGTGGGTAACATTCTGTTTGCCATAACTGATTATGTAAGTGTAGCCCTGGGGCCATCTGTCCTATTAATCCTGCTGGGGAATGTTAGTAGGAAATACAGATAATTGGACTGAATATTGTGGGTCTGTGTGATCTACTTGCTTCTGAGAAATAGCTTGCTCTATTCCTCAATTTTCCTTTATACATTGGGGGCATATAGACGGGAGTTCTTTTCCTGAGTTACTTTGGTCTTTACTGTTTGGGCATTCCTGCTTCATATGACCTGGCTGTCTGCATAGAAAACAATTTGGATTTTTTCCTTTTTATTTTAGGAAGCTTTAATGCCATAGCCAATATTCTGGCTTTGTGTGTTTCAGTCCCCACCAGCTGACATGCTCGTGTAAGTTCCTCGACCGTAGCTGCCTTTCCTCTGATTGCCTGCGTTGCCTGCTGATAGTCTACTGTAGCATTTTCATAAGCCAGTTGCAACAGTAAGATAACAGTGGCCTGGGCATGACTAATTTGTCTCTTAATTGCCTGGGTTAACCAATTGGTAAATTCAACAAATGGCTCCCAAAGCCCTTGTCGAACATTTACAAAAGATCCCTGTTGAACTCTTACTTCAGGGATCCGGCCCCAAGCCCTGCGGGCACATGAGGACATTTGTACATAGGCTTGGGGGACAAAATTTAATTGCTGTTGTACATTGACATAGGGGCCCCTCCCCTGGAGCATAGCAGCCATTATGTTTTGCCTGGCCAGTTGATTCTGGTTGGCTTGTTGTTCGCACAGCTCATATTCTACCCTCCAGAGGAAGTACTGATTGGCCTCTAAAGTTGTTTTAGCTAGCACTGACCAGTCCCATGGGGTCACATGGAAGTTGTCTGCTATGGCCTCAGTTAATCCTTTTGTAAATGGGTTAGTGGCTCTGTTTTCTCTAATGCTTTTTCTTACTTACTTGTAAGTGTTGAAAGTAGTGGGTTCATGTATCCAATTGCCTTGTTGATCTTGCATCACCAGGCAGGCCAAGAGCTCCCCTTCTAATACTGCTTGACTAAAACAGGGTCCCATAACTGTAGTGTGTCCCTTGTCTTTTTTCCAATTTAATTGGGGGAGGGGGCTCAGGGAAAATCTGTGTCTCCTCTGTGGCACCTTCACCCAATAACGGTGAGGCTGAGGGAGGAGGAGGAGGCAGTAAGGTAGATGATGGTTCTTCCTCCCTTCTCTTTTTAGGCTTTTCTGTGTAGACAGCGCCAGAGGAGCCCTAACTAAGTCCCATAATGTTAAAGATGTTACTAAGACACATTGTCCTTGTACATGATGTCATTTAAGATTTCTTCCCACTTGTTCCCAGAGCTCTAGATGTGTGCCTTCTTCCAGGAACCATGGGTTATGAAAAACAACAGTTTGCATTGGGTCCCTTAATTGGGCCTCTGAGATGTATACTCTGCTAGCTTTAAGCAGCTGTTTGAATATTTTATATACTGTTGCTGTTGAGCTGATAACTGTTGTCCCATGAGGAAAACCTAGCTTAAAAATCCCCTTGAACTTGAAAATGTCCAGCGGGCATCAGTTACTTACTGTGCAGTCACTTCACCTTCGTTTTTGAGGGTTCCATCGGGATCCATTGCAGCATTCTTCACATGGGTCACCACCTTGCTGGGTCTGTCCCACAGACCCAGGCCAACAGATGAAATGAGTGTTCAGACACAGGTATGCCGGGTAAGAGCAGCCAGGTTTCTCCCTGGCTCCAGTGGCCAGACAGCAGCCCTGAAAAGCTGGAGCTCCTTGCTTTTATTCATTACAGGCACAATGCTGAAAACCTGGAGCCAACACAACCTGTAGATAATTAACTTTTATTCCCTGTTCAGGGAATATCATGCGTGCAGGTGATCAAAGGTCAGTTTCTGGTTAACATAACTAAACAAGCCTGTTTAAGATAAATTCCCCCACACTCCCTTCTACCTAGTCCTTGTCCTGTGCCTCAGGGTTATTGAATAGCTGCCTTCAGCTGTTCTTCCCCTGGGCTCTGCAGAAACTTCAGACCTTTCAGAAAGTTTGTGTACTTTCCCTATAGTTTTCCCACCACTCTGACTGATTCCCCACAATGTGTGGCGTTATTTCTGAGGCCTCTGTTCTGTTCCATTGGTATATATATCTGTTTTAGTACCAGTACTATCCTGTTTTATTTACTGTAGCCTTGTAGTATAGTTTGAAGTCAGGTAGCATAATGCCTCCAGCTTTGTTATATTTGCCTATGATTGTCATGGCTATATGGGCTCTTTTTTGGTTCCATGTGAAATTTAAAGTAGGTTTTTCTAATTCTCTGAAGAAAGTCAATGGTAGCTTGATGGGATAACATTGAATCTAAATCTAAATTACGGAAGTATGGCCATTTTTATGATACTGATTCTTCCTATCCATGAGCATGGAATGTTTTTCCAGTTGTTAGTGTCCTCTCTTACTTCCTTGAGCAGTGGTTCGCAGTTCTCCTTGAAGAGGTCCTTCATGTCCTTTGTTAGTTGTATTCCTAGGTATTTAATTTTCTTTGTTGCAGTTGTGATTGGGAGTTTACTCATGATTTGGCTGTTTGTCTATTATTGGTGTATAGAAATGCTTGTGATTTTTGTACATTGATTTTTGTATCCTGAGACTTTGCTGAAGTTCCTTATCACCTTAAGGAGATTTTGCGTTGAGACTATTTGATTTTCTAAATATACAGTCATATCATCTGCAAACAAAGACAATTTGACTTCCTCTCTTCCTGTTTGAATACCTTCATTTCTTTTTCTTGCCTGATTGCTCTGGCCAGAGCTTTCAATACTATGTTGAATAGGAGTGGTGAGAGAGGGCATCCTTCTCTTATGCTGGTTTTCAAAGAGAATCTTTCCAGTTTTTGCCCATTCAGTATGATATTGGCTGTGGGTTTTTCATAAAAAGCTCTTACTATTTTGAGATATGTTCCATTAAAACCTAGGTTATTGAAATTTTTTAGCATGAAAGGGTGTTGAATTTTTTTTTTTATTATACTTCTGGGGTACATGTGCAGAACGTGCAGGATTGTTACATAGGTACACACATGCCATGGTGGTTTGCTGCATCCATCCACCCTGTCATCTACATTTGGTATTTCTCCTAATGTTATCCCTCCCCAATACCCCCATCCCCTGCTATCCCTCCCATAGCCTCCCCATCCGCCGACAGGCCTCGGTGTGTGATGTTCCCCTCCCTGTGTCCATGTGTTCTCATTGTTCAACACCCACTTATGAATGAGAACATGTGGTATTTGGTTTTCTGTTCTTCTGTCAGTTTTCTGAGAATGATGGTTTCTGCTTCATTCATGTCCCTGCAAAGCACATGAACTCATCCTTTTATATGATTACATAGTATTCCATGGTGTATATGTGCCACATTTTCTTTATCCAGTCTATCATTGATGGGCATTTGGGTTGGTTCCAAGTCTTTGCTAGTGTGAACAGGGCCACAATAAACATAGGTGTGCATGTGTCTTTATAACAGAAGGATTTATAATTCTTTGGGTATATACCCAGTAATGGGATTGCTGTGCCAAATGGTATTTCTACTTTTACATCCTTGAGGAATTGCCACACTCTTCCACAATGTTTGAACTAATTTACACTTTCACCAACAGAGTAAAAGTGTTCCTATTTCTCCACATCCTCTCCAACATCTGTTGTCTCCTGATTCTTTAATGATCGACATTCTAACTTGTGTGAGATAGTATCTCAATGTGGTTTTGATTTACATTTCTCTAGCGACCAGCGATGACAAGCTTTTCTTCATGTGTTTGTTGGCTGCATAAATGTTTTCTTTTGAAAAGTGTCTGCTCATATCCTTTGCCCACTTTTTGATAGGATTGTTTTATTTCTTGTAAATTTGTTTAATTTCTTTGTAGATTATGGTTATTAGCTCTTTGTCAGATGGGTAGATGGCAACATTTTTTCCCATTCTGTTGGTTGCTGGTTTGCTCTAATGATAGTTTCTTTTGCTATGCAGAAGCTCTGGAGTTTAATTAGATCCCATTTGTCTATTTTGGCTTTTGTTGCCATTGCTTTTGGTGTGTTAGTCATGAAGTCCTTGCCTATGTTTATGTCCTGAATGGTATTGCCTATGTTTTTTCTAGAGTTTTTATGGTGCTAGGTCTTATTTTAAATCTTCAATCCGTCTGGAGTCAATTTTTATATAAGGTGTAAGGAAGGGATCCGGTTTCAGCTTTCTGCATATGGCTAGCCAGTTTTACCAACACCATTTGTTAAACAGGGAATCCTTTCCTCGTTGCCTGTTTTTGTTAGCTTTGTCAAAGATTGGATGGTTGTAGATGTGTGGTATTACTCCTGAGGCCTCTGTTCTGTTCCATTGGTCTATATCTCTGTTATGGTACCAGTATGATGCTGTTTTTCGATTACTGTAGCCTTATAGAGTAGTTTGAGGTCAGGTAGCATGATGCCCTCAGCTTTTTTTTTTCTTAGTATTGTCTTGGCTATGTGGGCTCTCTTTTAGTTCCATATGAAGTTTAAGGTGGCTTTTTCCACTTCTGTGAAGAAAGTCGATGGTAGCTTGATGGCGATAGCATTGAGTCTATAAATTACTTTGGGCACTATGGCCATTTTTACAATATTGATTCTTCCTAACCATGAGCATGGAATGTTTTTCCATCTGTTTGTGTCCTCTCTTATTTCCTTGAGCAGTGGTTTGTAGTTCTCCTTGAAGAGGTTCTTCACATTCCTTGTTAGTTGTATTCCTAGGTATTTTATTGTTAATGGGAGTTTACTGATGATTTGGCTCTCTATTATTGGTGCATAGGAATGCTTGTGATTTTTACCTTTTTGCACTGGTCTTCACTCATCTTTGTAGATTTATCTACATTTGGTCTTTGATGTTGGTGACCTTGTATGGGGTTTCTTTGTAGCTGTCCTTTTTGTTGATGTTGATACCTCATTTCTGTTTGCTAGTTTTCCTTCTGTCAGGCTCCTCTGCTGCAGATCTGCTGGAGTTGTTGGAGGTCCACCCCAGACCCTGTTTGCCTTGTTATCACCAGTGGAGGCTGCAGAGCAGCAAAGACTGCTGCCTGTTTCTTCCTCTGGAAGCTTCATCCCAGAGGGGCACCTGCTAGATGCCACCCGGAGCTGTCGTGTATGAGGTGTCTGTCGATCCCTGTTGGGAGGTGTCACCTAGTCAGGAGGCACAGGTGTCAGGGACCTACTTGAGGAGGCAGTCTGTTCCTTAGCAGACCTTGCATGCTGTGCTGGGTGATCCGTTGCTCTCTTCAGAACCCGGCAGGCAGGAACCTTTAAGTTCACTGAAGTTGCACCCACAGGTGTCCCTGCCCCCACATGCTCTATTTCAGGGAGATGGGAGTTTTATCTATAAGCCCCTTACTGGGGCTGCTGCCTTTCAGTGATGCCCTGCCCAGAGAAGAGGAATCGAGAGAGGCAGTCTGCCCATAGCGGCCTTGCAGAGCTGCAGTGGGCTCCACCCAGTTTGAACTTCCTGGTGGCTTTGTTTACAGTGTGAGGGGAAACCCACCTACTCATGCCTCAGTAATAGCGGACGCCCCTCCTCTGACCACGCTTGAGTGTCCCAGGTCAACTTCAGACTGCTGTGCTGGCAGTGAGAATTTCAAGGCAGTGAATCTTAGTGTGCTGGGCTCCATAGGGGTGGGATCCACTGAGCTAGACCACTTGGCTTTCTGGCTTCAGCCCATTTTTTTCAGGGCAGTCAACATTTCTGTCTCACTGGTGTTCCAGGCACCACTGGAGATATGGAAATAAAAAACTCCTGCAGCTAGCTCAATGTCTTCCCAATGGCCACCCAGTTTTGTGCTTGAAACTTAGAGCTGGCCCGGTGGTGTAGGCACCTGAGGAAATCTGGTGCACGAGTTGCAAAGTCTGGGAAATGCATAGTATCTGGGCCAGAATGCATCATTCCTCATGGCACGGTCCCTCACAGCTTCCCTTGGCTAGGGGAGGGAGTTTTCTTTGCACTCCTTAGGTGAGGCAATGCCCCACCCAGCTTTAACTCACCCTCTGTGGGCTGCACCCACACTCTAACCAACCCCGGTGAGATGAGCCAGTTACGTCAGTTGGAAATGCAAATTTCACCTGCCTTCTGTGTTAATCTCACTGGGAGCTGCAGATCAGAGCTGTTCTTAGTCGACCATCTTGCCAGCCACTCCTCTGTCACTTGTATTTTTTTTTTCTGTTTTGGATGAGGTCTCACTCTGTTGCCGAGGCTGGAGTGCAGTGGCAAGATCTCAGCTCACTGCAACCTCCACCTTTCAGGTTCAAGTGATTCTCCTGCCTCAGCCTCTGGAGTAGCTGAAATTACAGGCACACACCACTATGCCTGGCTAATTTTTATAGTTTTAGTAGAGATAGGGTTTCACTATGTTGGCCAGGCTGATCTGGAACTCCTGATCTCAGGTGGTCCATCTGCCGTGCCTCCAAAAGTGCTGGGGTTAGTGTGAGCCACTGTGCCTGGCCGAACCGTGAATTACTGCAAGCACTTCTACTGGAGGAAGAATGCCAAAGCAGAGAGATAAGTAACTTAGTATCATTGAGAACCTCATTCTGCGTCAAGTAGAAAATGAAGCACTTTTTTGCCTGCATCATCTCATTTGATCCTTATTGCATTCTCTATTGCACAAAATTCTAAGCGAGTGGTTCTAGGGTCATAAAATGATGAATGGTGAATGCAGCTTAACTCCTTAATAGAAAGCAGTTATACTGTGTGTGGTATCATACATTTTTTTAGAAAAAAAAAATAGAATAATTTGCTGTTCCAGAAGAGCCAGAAGTACAGAAACGGTAAGATGTTGAAAAATTAAATCATAAAAAGTGTGTGCCTAAATATGTTTATCTTTGTTAGTACTATAAATTACCTAGCAAATTTGATCCCCTGCATGCCTGGGGTTCCAATTCTGTTCCTGTTAGACTATGGTAGCTCCTCTAATTTTTCGGCTGCAATATAAGCTGTTACTAGTCACCTAATGAATACAATGTATGTATGACAATAGATACAATCAAAGTGTAAGAAAAGATTTTTAACTTCTAAACTTTTATTACTGCATCAGAAAGGTATAAAATTTTGAAGGGATGAGGTTGTAGAAATAATGACAGAGGTTCTTCAATAGTTGGCTGAGTGGAATCCCTTTAGAACCTCAGATGGTCTCACTGTGTTTTATCTCAGATTTCTACTGTATATAATTATTGTTTAATGTTTTGCCCTCATCTATAGCCAAATAAAACTTTTTAAATGATATCATTTCAACTAAAAAAAATACTAAGACACCTGAAATTTGACACTAGCTTTGTAACAGGTGTAATCTGGCCATTAACTGTGACTGAGTATAATAAATACCTTAATTTAATCTTTATAAAGCCAACTCTTAATATTCTCAATAGATAGATTCCATATTCTCTGCAAGAATTTTGGCACTTTTGGCATTTGGGCAGGATAATTCTTTGTTGGGAGGAAATATCTTGTGCCTTGTACACTCCTGTGCATTATAGGATATCTGGCAGTATTCCTGGCTGTGCATACTAGATGCAAGTAGAATTCCCAAGTAGAATTACTGGATGCAAGTACAAACAAAAAATATCTCTATGCATTTCAAATGCAAAGTTGCAATCGTTGAGAACCATTGCCCTGTAAGTTCAAAAATAATTGTTAGAATGTTGTGTAATTATTTAAATTAAATGACTCTTGTAGGTCCTATAGTAAGTAGACAATATCCAGGCCATCTTAAAATTTCTAAAAGTTTGTATTCAGCCAGTTTTACAGGAAAATCATCTAAATTCATCCAGAAGACAGACTAGATGTAACTCATTTTTCCCCTTAAAATCATTTCTATGACTCTCCTTCCCATTTACTATATGCTATTATAATTATAAACTGAAAACAAAATTATTTATCTGAAAAATCATGAAGGATAAGTTATTAGAAGCATCCAAAGTATTTTAAATGATGCTATTCTGTATCCCTTAGCAGACATAGGATGTACCTGAACTTTGCTTCACTGCTCAGTTATGTCACTGGACACGCGGGCTTTTTGTATTTCTTTGCTTGCCGTGGTGAGTATGTTGGCTTTTATCCTCATGACTTGTCAAAATATGGCTGCTGGATCTGATTCACATCCAAGGAAGGCAGATAGACAGTAGAGGAAAGGGACTATGCCGGGCACATCTGTCCGCTTTTACAAGGTAACTAAGTGTCCTCTTAGCAAAATAATCAGAACATTTCTGCTTACATCTTATTTGCCTAACTTGGATCCTTTGGCTGTCCTTGCTGCAAGAGATATTGGGAAATTAAGCAAGAGTGAGAAACGAGAATATTACTTCTGTGTCAGACTAATCATGGTCCATTATTTCCAAATTCAACTTACGTTAGCCAGGAAAAAAGAGAAAATGACATTTGTAGCAATTAGCAACACAGGATAAGAATAATAACCACACCACCAATAATAATAATAATAACCAGGTATTAGAAAACATTTATTAAATGCTTATGATGTGACAAGCATGCTTCTGACGAAAGTTCAAGTTAGGCACTCTTATTACCTTTATTTTACAAAGAAGGAAGGTAGAGCCCTTAGGAGTTAAGTAACTCGTCCAAGATTATACAACTGGTCAGATAAAAATTATTTGAATGTCTGTTGAGCTAAGGTTATTTTATAAAGCACTATCTTTGGCACTTCATCATAAATAAATTTTTCACTTGTTATTTAACTGATAGTAAACTGTTAAGTAACATTTATAAAGTGGATACATGTTTTACTTTTTGCGTAAGTAAAAATAAATGTATGTATCAGGAAAAGAGATGTAAAGAATGTAAATAGAAAACCGGTAAATAATACCCAGTTACAATGTAAAGGCACATACATATTTATTATTATTTGAAAATAATGTTGTAGTTTTAAAATTAAATGGATTAAAGTAGGAAAAACTGTGTTAGTTCTTAAAGATTAGCATCATAGGGTGGTGTAGATAGCTGGAAAACCGCTGTTACACTTTATGCAAATAATGAGTTGGTGATTGAATGTGAGACAAGTAATAGACATCATTTGTCATTGGAGGAATTAAAAATATGAAGAAAATTATTGTGAATTTCTGGGATAAAAAGATAAATGCAAGAAAAAGAACTATCTGGCAGCAGAGAACCCTGAATTGGAGCAAAAGGTCTTAGTGAAACAAAGCTATGTTGCCAAAATGAGGAGGGGTTGCTCAGAGTTAACTTTTCTTTTGATAAATTTCTGCTTCCATTGTTCCCGTTGTTACTATTATATAGTTAATTCATACAAAATCAGTTTTGCCAATGGGAATTATAATATGATTAAATGTAAAGGAAATGAACGTGACATCTTAAAAAGAAAAATAAAACAACTCACGAAATCTTGAACATGTGGGATCAGAATGGGAGATCAGGCTCCTTCCAATAGGAAGGCAATTCTTTTGAAAGCCAAAATAAATTTCCGTATAAGGTCTGTATTAGCCAAAAGAGTGATGAAGATTGAAAAAAGCTGATGACATTCAGGGTTGATTGCATAATTTGTGGGACTCAGTGCAAAATGAAAATGTGACACCATTTGTTTAAAATGCAGAAAAATACTTCCTTTAGAGGTACTAAAAATGTTTTTGCTTTCTTCTGTGGCCTCTTCCATGAATTGTCATGAGGTTTGTGTGTGTGTGTGTGTGTGTGTGTGTGTGTGTGTGTGTGTTTAAATTTGCTCTCTGAAGTTGCTTTAAGTAAAAGAAAATAATAAAAATTTTATTCATTAGCATGAATTTTTCCACCCACCTTTATATTGTGTAATGCCAGTTTTCAATGCAAAAATAAGACTGTTAACCATTTAAGCAGAATCACTGAAATGATACAATTTGTATTTTGTCCTTTTACATGGACATATATTTTCTTGTTATCAGGCAGTTGAAAACACTGCACAAAACTAACTCGGTTATTTTTCAGTTCTTGATAGGCACGCATTCTGACAATACTGTCCACCTCAGGCTTACTGTTGAGTACAAAAGAGATGAACGAAAAAGTAACTATGAGTAACTCTTTCTCTTTTCTTCCTTATCGCTTTTAATGTAACTAGTTGGCAAATACGTTAAAGTAATGAGTAAGAAAGGATATGGCAGAGTTTCATGGTGGTTGATTTTCTTAGAATGCCATTGCCTTCTTTCTGCATTTGAATCAAGAACTGGTTCAAACGGAAATGTAGTCTCTCATTATTGCCTGGTGCCTGTTTACTCGATCATCATGTAACAGGCATTCATTGACTTGCTTTGTGTCTCTCTGAACTGCTCTACACTTTGAGTCCACAATATTTCTGTGCTCACGGGGGCATCATGAATACTCTATGGAAATGAGGCAGCAAGGAATGGCACGAATACGTTTTGCATATGTGTATCTCCCCTGCCTGCACACATACTCCACTGTCCCACGAGATTTCACTTGCAACACACATGTTCAAACATAAAATTATTAAGAATTTCAAGACATTGTCAGCAGAGCGATTAATCAAATGTGGGGCTCTTCTGAGCATGGGACCTAGTACTACCACGAGATCATATGACAACAAAGACAGCTTTGATTACATGTTAGCTTAAGGAACTTTAAAAAGTAGTATTCATTGTTCAACACCCGCCTATGAGGGAGAATATGCGGTGTTTGATTTTCTGTTCTTGTGTCAGTTTGCTGAGAATGATGGTTTCCAGGTTAATCCATGGGAGCATCACACACTGGGGTCTGTCGGGGGATAAAAGGGGAGTGACAGCAGTGGGTGGGGAGGTGGGGAGAGATAGCATGGGGAGAAATGCCAGATATAGGTGATGGAGAGGAAGGCAGCAAATCACACTGCCATGTGTGTACCTATGCAACAGTCTTGCATCTTCTTCACATGTACCCCAAAACCTAAAATGCAATAAAAAATATATACATATTTAAAAAAAAGTAGTATTCAGATCAAGAAACAAAATAGAAAAAGAATCTAAACCTTTTTGGATTATAATAGTTTTATTTTAAAAATTTTACTAACTTTTGAATGTTAACAGTTATTTCTTCTTAACTGGAGACCTTAACCACAGTCTTTTTTTTTTCTCTTTGAAGTGATAAAGTTCTGCTCTAGTCCAACCCATGAAAATGTATATTTAAGTTATCAAAAGAATTACTGTTTCCAAAAAGTTGTGAGTAGGGGCAGAGCAGGGTTCAGTGTTGAATCTTATATTATATAACCTTCCAATTTTAAAACTATTTCTTCAATTCTACTTTTCAGTATTGTACTTATCACTGTCTTTTTAAAAGCTTTAAATGTGCCATTTATCATCATATTTTTTTAATGGATATGGAATCAGTGTCCAAAGTGCATGAAACAGGATTAGAACTCAAAAACGAACAATTCTCTTTTGTGCCTCTTGCCACGGAAACATGCTGTTTATGTCTACAACTGTACTGATAGTGATAAAGCATTCTAAACATTTATAAAGAGCAGCAGTTATGTTGCCTTTGAATAGCATATGAGTCAATTGATTGGTTTCCACTAAACTAATTTAGTAATTTAAAAATTATCTTCCTGTTATCTGCTTTTATTGTAGCAGTATTAATCTATAGAAAATCCACATAATCAATTTTTTCCCCTACTTTCACCACTTCTTCCCTGGGAAGGCACTAGTTAGAAAGCATGGCTAAAATTTCTTTTAGGATCATTACCCACAGTGTTTCAATGTATATAAAAAGTTTTTCCTGTTTCTGAAAGTAGCATTAAGATGGAAGTCATTGGGGAAAAAAAGTGCCTCCGTGTTTTATATTTAGGAATTGTGGTGAATCTTCTATCCTACAAATAAAACACTAATAAAAAAGTCTCATATGGAGATCAGCCTTGCCAACATGGTAAAACCCATCTCTACTAAAACTGCAAAAATTAGGTGGGTGTGGTGGTGCACACTTTCAATCCCAGCTACTCAGGTCACTGAGGTAAGAGAATCGCTAGAATCTGGAAGGCAGAGTTGGCAGTGACCCAAGACGGTACCACTGCACTCCAGCCTGGGCAAAAGAGTGAGACTCCATCTTAAAAAAAAAGTCACCTAGGGAAATTGGAACACTTAATGTCTATCATTTAGAGTGTAAATAGTATATAAATGTGAAAGAGAGAAAAAGCTACTTGATTTCTACATTAATATCTATAATCATTTTATTATACATTTAAATAAAGACAACTGTTACACATATCTCATGAAAATATATGGTGTAATTAGCACATAAAAATTGATTAGTACTTCTCATGGAGAGTTAGATCCAATGGAAGGATATGAGATACGCTACATAATAAAAGGAATGAGTAGATCCAGAAATTGAAAAGAATAGGAACCACTGTCAGGATAAATTAATTCCAAACCTTTTCAGTCTTTGTGTCCCGTGTCACATTTTGCTTAGAATAGATGCAGTATCTTCCCCATTAGTCCTCCCCACTTTTCTCCTTAGGGAAAGAATCCTTAGGTCAGGCAGCTAAGCCAACTCTATCACTCAGGGTTCCTAAGGGAAACAGAACAAATAGCAATAGGTGTACACAGAGCAATTGTTTTATGCGCACACACAGACACACACAGATATATATAGATATAGATATGTATGTACATATGTATACCACACACACATATGTATGTATGTACATATATAAACCACACACACATATATATGTGTGTACATATATACACACTACACACACATATATTTCAAATATACATGATTTATTTAAAGAAATTGGCTCATGCAATTGTGGGGGCTGAGCTGGTAATTTCAGAATCTGTAAGGCAGATCGGCCGGCTGAAAACACAGGCAGGAATTCTTACTGTCTTGAGTTTGAAGTTTGTAGGACAAGCTGGCAGACTGGAAACACGGGCAGGATACCCACCTTAAAATCTTGATGCATAATTCTTTTTTTTTTTAGGAAAATTCACTTTTTGCTCTTAAGGACTTCAATTGGTTGGGTAAGGCCCTCCAAAATTATTGAGGTTAATCTGCTTTACTTAAGTCGACTGACTATATATGTTAACCACATCTATAAAATAGCTTCACAGCAACACCTAGATTAGTGTTTGATTAAGTCACTGGGTACTAATGCTTATGTTGACACATAAAATGAAACATCACACCAACTTCAGTGAAAGGAGTTTATGGTTTATAATAATGATAGCTAGCACTGGACTGCAACGGCATAGCTGCAGGAAGCAAGACAGGACTAGAGTGCCTCCTTATCCCTAGATCTTTTCCAAATTCAGCATGATCTCTCAGTGATACAGTGAATATCAATTGTTTTGCACATTGCCTGGAATTTAGTAATTGCCAAAAAATAAGAATTAGTATTTAACTAGTTTAAATCCTGGGAAGACCTTGAAATATCCAGGCAATAATAAGCAGTTGGATGTAGGGCTCTAGAGCTGCTACCAAGCTGTTAATTAAATCAGTTCGAGCAGCTTCCTCTGTGATTTGGACTGCAAAGTATGAAATATGGAAAGGATAATTTTGTCACAATGAGGGAATAACAGAGCAGACCTACATATAGAAGGAATGCCGACGTTATCTGGGTTGGGGATTTGGAGAGAGGGTATACGATAAAAGGTTAGAATTGAGGCGCAATTAGTAGGAATTCGTAATCCTAACCCCTCCATCTCCCCCACCTTTTCTATGCATTAGATTCAGAAGTGTGGCATAACCTTCCTCAAGTCTTTCTCTCTATTCCCTCTACCCCTACCAGAATAATAATTCTACAATGAAAGGGTCCATGTCATCCCCTAGTTTAAAACTCACCAATGACTATCCATAATTATTTTCCAAATTTCATAACATGTGACATCTATAGCTGTCAGATCCCAGCCGACTTCATGGTTTAATTATGGTCATTTTCCTCATCTTTTGCATTCTATTCTTAATACATGTTGAACACATACCCATTTCTGCAAATTTGCCTTGTCTCTTTTGCCTCTGAACCTTTCAACACCCTTGTATTTATTTCTGATACCTCACTAAAGTTAAAGTGCTGAAGGACAGCAACAGCCCATACTCTTTTTTGTATCTGTTTGCCCAGCACAACACAGGGCACATACAGGTGCATAATCGTACCCACTCTACCCTTCAGATACCACATTCTTTAAGCATAGAAAGCATACCTATTTCATCTTTATGCCTCTCACAGCGTTGTTTGCAAATTACTTTACACTCAGTTTCCTCAGTAAATTCTTGCTGAATTCAGTGGAAGCAGTGATAGAACTATAAACCCTTATAATCATTTGAAATAGGGAAATTATATTCCAAGTGTTACAGAATGGGTATAAATGAACCATATGTGTTGATTATATATGGGGACTGAAAATGCTATGAAGTGCACATATGGTAGCAAGAACACAACTCTACTGTATTACTAAATGTGAGTCATGTAAAACTAATATGCTAGCAATAAATGTTAATTAAACATTCAATTAACAATTTTCTTGCCCTTTTGAAACTTGGAATGGTGTGAAGGGGATTATTTGAGTCTTAAAAGCACTTTCCTGGTAAATTTAAACAGGTACTTTTTTCTCTCCATGTAATTTCTTTTGTTTATCTCTTTTTTTGCATAGAAATTATGCACATCCCCTCATGTACTTTACTTTTGTTTTGCCTTTAGGTTTTTAATTTTTATTTTAAAAATGTTTTAAATTGGTACATAATGATTGTACACATTTATGGGGTACATGTGATACTGTGATATATATAATATAGAATGATCAGAGCAGGGTAATTAGCATATCCATCATTTGAACTGTTTAGCATATTTTTTTGTGTTGAAAATGTCCAGTATTCTCCTCTAGCTATTGAAACTCTAAAACATACTATTGTTAACATTTAATTTCCTTGAAGTATACAGAGATTAGCAAAATGATTCTAATGACCTCAATTTTTGGCTCTTTAACTTCAAGAAGAGGCTTTGCATAATATTTTGAGAAGCCCCCACATAAAAACACACCATTTCCTGTGCTTTCTTTCAGAAGACTTTGGGTCTTCTGCCTTCCAACCAGAATTCTGGGTATATTCTAAATCCTTTAATATAAATACACACACACACACACACACACACACACACACACACACATATGCATACACACAATTCCAAAGCGGCCGTGATGTAGATCACAGTTATTCTAATGCTTTTGTTCTGGAACTTTCGTAATAATTTCAGGGGCATGTCTTAGGCATCTGAAGCTATCTGGATCACCTAACAACTCCTTATCATTCCATAAAGACTTTGTGTAGAACAAGGCTGTAGACGTGGAAAGCGCAGAAATCATGCCTGTTTTGTTCATTGTTATTTCTCATGCTTTGCACTAAATTTAGTGCATGATTGGTACTCAATATACATTTGTACACTGGGAAAAAGTCATGAGTTTATAGGGTTAAGCGTATACATACTCCCAAGTAATAGTAGTAGCTGCTAAAGATACTTTGAACAATAAGGGATATGGTATTCACACACACAGACATAGACTATGTTGAAATAATCCTGCAGTAACTAGGGATGGTTCATAGGAAGGAAGTGATATCTAAATAGCATTCACTGGCAATAGACTCCGAGTATACACAAGGTAGCTGACTTTAGCTGGAGTAAAAATGAATAGGAAAGAAAGGCCATATAATGACAGATGCTTTATTATGTCAATTTTAAGATACATCTTTCCTGATAGTTTAACCCATTAAGAATAATAATTCATATTAAATTAATAATTATTGAAATCAGGAGATCTGAAGAAATAAAAAGTTATTCCTTATTAGCTGAGTACAGCAAGGAAGAATGCCTTTGCAGAAACTTCTTCAAGTACCTTTTACAAGGAAATAATTTTATAGCTTATTGGGAGGAACACAGCCCTTATGATAATATACAACAAAAATGCTTAGAATGGCAAGCAAAGTTTCAAGCACTCTAATTTGTGTGTTTTCCTCAAGCAGGATGTTTGCCATGAGCAACTTAAAAAAAAAAAAAGTCCTGTAGTTTTTCTTAAGAAAGACACCAGTGGTTATTCCTCAGTAACTTAACTTTAACCCAGGAGCCAGTAGAATTTTCCAGCTGGGATGAATAAGGCCTGAGGAAAATGTTAAAAGAAGAAGGGATTTAAGGTATTTCTGGAAAATACACTTTTGACATCCTCCTGTTATTGTCAATCAGGTGGCAGTTATGACATAGACATCACTGACTGCACATAAGCAAGTTTTATCATAGTTATTCATATTGCCATTTTAAATGAATTATGCGTGTGCTATAATCATTACACTTAATTGCCTTTAAAAATGTCTTTAAAAATTACATTATGATTCTGTACTAAAGTGAAAAATTATTGTATGTAAAGAAAGAAACAGAAACCATGCAGTGGGACATATATTTAATAGTCCAGTAACAAATATCTATCCTAAAAGCAATGAAAGAAATCTTAAAATTTTCTTGGAAATCAAAAACAAAGTGATTTGTTGGAGTTAAGAAGGATTCCACAGGGAGAAAAAGATGTGTTATCTTTTGCTTCTATTGACTATTACATGCCAAGCAAGAAAGCGCCAGCAGCAAATTTTGCAGAACAGGTGTCATCAGCTTGTGACAAAATCCCAGAGACTATAGTGGAGTACTTTTAAAGGAAATGCTGCATCACTAATGCTCTTTATGGCGTAGGGGACCATTTTTAGTGATGAAACACAGATACATATCAAAACCCCTGGGTTTGAAAGGGATGTAGAAAAGTTGCAGTCTAAATGTGGAATTGTTTAGGAATATATTAAGAAATGTATTTCACCAATTTAAAAATACACACAGATTTGATGATGGTAAATCATGTATAACAAAAGCTCTTTAAAAAGTTCTTCCAATAAGCATAAGATAAAAATTGTAAGAGAAAAACATTGTGTCACAGTTTTAAGGGCAGCATTGTTTTTCTTTCTTTGTGAGTCATAACAATGTCTTACCTTAATAACCTTTAGATTCTGTTTTATATTAATGCTAGCTGGATCCTGAAGTATCTGGAAAACTGTTTTTGGCCTGGGGAAATAAGTGTGCTTCGAAACTGCAGAATCTCACCTTCGTGGTAAGGAGAAGAAAGATGGAGGAATTAGAAAAGAATAAAAGATACTTAAATGTTCCATGCAATCTAAAACAAGATCGCGGTCATTAATATGGTTAAATAAACAGTACAAGTTGATCCCCAAAGCACTTTCAAGTTAGAAATTTAGTCTTAGAACAGCCTGTTTTGCAAAGTCTGTGCTCTTCGGTGGAGCTTTGGGGGAGACACATAAGGCAAAGAGGGGAGAGACAAGCATGTATGTACTTGGGCAGCTAGATAGTCTAAATCAGCCTTGTGTCTTTCGGTGTGGCGGAAGTTGCAGCCACGTTAAGATTCCTTTCACATTCTAATCACATCTGTTGTTATGTTGTTCTAGCACTCAGCCAGGGGCAGTCTTGGATTTACCTGACAGCATAATCTGATGTACGTAGCTAGGTGAACCATTCATTTTAAAGTGATAGAATATATCTTCACAGTGGTTTTACACTCCTTTCCATACCTGCGGCAGCAGTTCACAGCGCCATAAAATTAGCTTAGACTGACTTTTGTGACTCTACATTTTTCATTTCTTTCTGGGTTGCCACATCCTCTGGGAATCAGACTAGCTCTAAATGACTTAGGCAATGAGGCTTCCATTTCTTCCCCTGGGAAACTAATGTAGAGTCTAATAGACTGTTAGGAAATTGTTTCTGATATTCAGCCTACATTTTATTTTCCTTAATTGCATCCCATTACTACATTCTAAACAATTTTTCTTTCTCCTTTATACCCTACAGATTCTTTTCTAGGGCCATTTCAATTTGGCCAAACTTTGCTAAATGAATAATTTTTGTTCTTTGCTTCTACTGGAAGTCAAACTTTCTTGTTTTTAGTTTACTTACTTGATATTCTCGAAATTCCTTTGCTGCTGGCTGTTACTAAGATAGAAGACTGCCATTTATGAAGGATGGTTTGTCCAGACAAGCACGGAAAATAGTATAACCTTATTTTGAATGTAAAAATTGAATTAATCTCATACTGGCTATTACCATCCCAATTTATTTTTAATCAGACAGCCCTATCTAAATCATCTTTTCTACCTATATAGGCTATTAAAATTGATATTCTTTACGTATTCTTCCCCTAAATTATATGTACACACACACACGCACGCACACACAGATGCGCGCGCACACACATGCACACACGCACACATGCACCCCACACACATTTGAGATGATAGTCTCGTAGCTCTGTCTCCCACACTCCAGTGTAGTGGCGAGACCTCGGCTCACTGCAACTTCTACCTCTCAGGAGAGAAGACAGCTAATAATGATATTGTAAGGTGTCAAAGATAAATGTATGTTCATAACCAAAGGACAATAATCTGACATAAGTCTAAGAAAACTGTCATATAATGAGTAGTTTTCTCTCCAATATGTAACTTAAATTGAAATAATGATTGCAGCCATCCTAGAGCAAGGATTCCCACCACACTTTTCCCAGTCTCTCTGAGTAAGCTCCTTGCACAGCAGTGGGAAAGAATACAAGAGGCAAGACCTCATGTGCCTTGTTCCCCAGAATGATCTGAGGGCATTACAGCAGCATCTCGCAGCCTGATGAAGTATCGGGATCCTTTACAAAAGAACTGTGATTCCACATTCATTTATTCTACCCCTCTTGGAGGACAGTACAGTAGGTAGGGAAACATCCTCATAAATGATTAATTTAGTTCTAGAAAAGCATTTGTGTCTCTCCCCTCCTGTTGTTTCTATAGATGCTGTTATGATAAAACTTGATGGTAATTGCTTCATTCCAGTTTAGAAGAAGACTTAGTAAAAAAACAAAAGTTATTTGTGATGTTTGGCTTTTTAAGTCATATAGCTGTACATTGCAAATTCTGATCTTGAGTATGAGACATGATAAATAAAATATTAAGTGTATAATGTTAAGTGTATAATGGAGGCACTTACCTTACACAAACGCAACTGTGTGAATTGGAGAAAAGAGAGAATGAAAACAGAAAAAGAATAACATTGCTGACCTGTCTTCTGGCCACAGAGTGATCAGGATACAGCATTCTTTGAGTTTTATCCCCCTGACCTAATGCCTCTCATAGCTTTAGCACCTCTCTGTGCCAGGGGTTGTAATAAAGTCTCATACCTCCTGACCCTATCTGTCCAATCAACTGTGGCTTTATTTGCAGCAAAATTCCTCAAGAGTGATTTAGATGCATCATTTTCAATTCCTTTCCTCACATTGTTTTTTAAGATTTTACTCTGAAGTAATGTCAGGCTTACTTACAGAAAAGATGTAAGAATAGCGTGAAGACATCTTATATACCTTTCATCCAGATTCCATAATTGTCTCCTTATGAACATTTACTTTGTTGTTTCTCTTTCTCTCAAATATGTACTTTTTATGCCTTTTCGTAACAATTTGAGATGGCCCTTAACACCTAAATATTTCAGTATATACATCCAAAAACAAAGATTAGTCTTTTACATAACCACGGTCCAGTTAGCAAAATCAGAAAATCAATATTGATATAATACTGTTACACAATTGACTGACATTCTTTCTATTTAGAGCAAACATTACTGCAATTACAATGACAAATAATAATTCTGGTCACTAATGCGTTCGCACTGAGATTATTTTTGTGCAATTTCAGTTTCCAATTGTTTGTTGCTAGCAGATAGAATAACAATTATTTTTTATACATTGATCTTATATTGTATAACCATTCTAAACTCATTCATTAGTTCTAATAGTTTTCTGGTAGGTTCTATCATATTTTTTTAATATAAATGACTATTTAATCTTTGACTAAAAATGGATTTACTTACTTGTTTTCCAAATTGGATGCTTTTTATTTCTTTTTCTTGCCTTGCTGTACTGGCCAGAACCTTCTGTACAATGTTGAATAGAAGCAGTGGGAGTGGATATCCTTGTTTTGTTCTAGTTCTTAGGCAAAAAGCATTCAGTCTTTCATCTAAGTGTGATACTAGCTGTAGCTTTTCTGTAGATGCCCTTTGTAAGGATGTGGAACTTCCTTCCATTATGGGTTGAACAGCGACCCCTAGAACATTTGCCCACGTTTAAATCTCTGGAACCTGTGGATGGTATCTTATTTGAAAAAAAAAGTAATTATGATGTGATTAGGTTAAAGATCTTGAAGTGACAGCATTATGGATTACCCAGGTGGGCCCTAAATTCATTGACAAGTATCTATATGAGACAGAAAGGAGAAGATGTAGACACACACAGAAGGTGAAGTGAAGATGGAGATAGACATTTGAGTGATTTGGCCATAAGCCAACAAAGTCAAGGAATGCCAAGGGTCACCAAAACCGGGAAGAGGCAGAGAGAAATTGTCCTTAGAACCTCTGGGGACAGTGGACCTGCTGACACCTAGATTTTGTATTTTTGGCCTCCAGGTTTATGAAATAATAAAGATCTATTGTTCTCTGCCACCGAATTTGTGGTGATTTGTTATAGCAGCCAGAGGAAAATAATACGCCTTCTATACCTACCTTGCTGAGAGTTTTTAACAGGAATAGATATTGAATTTATGATCTATTTTTTCCAAGTTTGTTTATATGGTGAATTGCACTGACTGATTTTTGAATCAACCAATACTTTATTCCTGGAGTAAAGTCCATTTGTATTCATTTTAAGAACATTTGTTCAGCATTTTTGTCCTATGTTTATTAGGGATATTGGTCCGTAATTGTCTTATGTAATGTTTGATTTTCGAACTAAGGTAATTCTGGCTTCATAGAATGAGTATGAAGTATATTCCCTTTTAAAATATATAAAACAGTATGTATAGTTTTGGTATTATCTCTTCTCTAAATGTTTCATAGAATCCATGAGGGAAGGCATCTAAACTTTGCATTTTTCTCTGTAAGGTTTTTACTAAACATGAATATTTTAAAATACAGGGTTTTTAATATTAGGTATGTCTTCTTAAATGAGATTTTTTTTCTCTTCGAGGAATTTGTCCATTTCATCTAAATTGTTGCATTTATTACCATAAAGTTTTCCATGATACTTCTTTATTATCTCTTTACTATATGTAGAATCTGTAGTAAGAGAACACATGGACTCAGGAAGAGAAGTTTCTCATTCCTGCAGCTGGCAATTTGTAACTTCATTTTTTTTCTTGATAGGTCTGGCTAAAAGTTTATCCTTTTGTAATATTATCAGATAACCAGCTATTGGTTCAGTTGATTGTCTGTGTTTTCCTCTTTCCTATTTCATTAATTTCTAGACTCTAATCTTTATCATTTCCCTTCTTGTGCATATTTCAGAGATATTTCTTTCTTATCTTTTCCAATTGATTTAGGTAGGAGCTGAGGTCATTGCCTTGAAACTTTTCTTCCTTTCCGATACAAGTATTAAGTGCTATAAATGTTCCCTAAATACTTTTTTAGCAACATGGCACAAATTTTGATAGATAGTATTTTCTTTTGAACTGAATAGTTCAAAATACTCTCTAAATTTTCTTTGATCTCTTTGACCCATGGATTATTTAGAATGCATTGTATCATTTCCAAATATTTGGAAGAATTTCCTAGAGATCTTTCTGTTATATATTTCTAATTTAATTGCTTAGATTAAATAAGAAATATATAACAGAAAGATCTCTAGGAAATTAATAATTATGTATGATAAATAATTTTAAGTCATTTATAATTTATGACAAATTATTTTAAATGTATTGACACTTGTTATATGGTGCAAAATATGGTCTATCTTTGAAAATGTTCTGTGTGCACTGGAAAAGAATGTTCTGCTTTTGTTGGGCAGAGTATTCTATAAATGTTAAGTGAAGTAGGTTAATAGTATAGTTCAAATCTTCTATATTCTTACTGATTTATGTCTGTGTGTTCTATCAATTTTTAGAGGGTTTTGTTTGGAAATCACTGACTAATACTGTGTTTTTAATTTCCCCTTTGCAATTCTGTCTGTTGTTTCTTCCGTTTGAAGCTCTGTTATTAGATGCATAAGCATTTACAATTTATGTCCATAATAAGCTGATCTCAAGCTTGATCAGTTACTACAACCCTTCTTTTATAAAATCAATTATTTTGTTTTAATTTCTCATTTTGTAAATTTGCAAACATACACAAAAGCAGAGAGGAAAGGAATATTATGTACCCATGTCTCAGTTTCCACAACTAATATTTATTTATCTTTAATTATACTTTAAGTTCTGGGATACATGTGCAGAATGTGCAGGTTTGTTACATAGGTATACATGCGCTGTGGTGGTTGGCTGCATCCATCATCCCATCATCTATATTAGGTATTTCCCCTAATGCTATCCCTCCCCTATCCTCCCACCTCCCCAACAGGTCCCAGTGCATGATGTTCCCCTCCCTGTGTCCATGTGTTCTCATTGTTGATCTCCCACTTATGAGTGAGAACATGCAGTGTTTGGGTTTCTGTTCTTGTGTCAGTTTGCTGAGAATGATGGTTTCCAGCTTCATCCATGTCCTTGCAAAGGACATGAACTCATCCTTTTTTATGATGTCATAGTATTCCATTGTATATGTGTCACATTTTCTTTATCCAGTCTATCACTGATGGACATTTGGGTTGATTCCAAGTTTTTGCTATTGTGAACAGTGCCGCAGTAAACATACATGTGCGTGTGTCTTTATAATAGAACGATTTATAATCCTTTGAGTATATACCCAGTAATGGAATTGCTGGGTCAAATGGTATTTCTAGTTCTAGGTCCTTGAGGAATCACCACACTGTCTTCCACAATGGTGGAACTAATTTACACTCCCACCAACAGTGTAAAAGACTTCTTATTTCTCCACTTCCTTTCCAGCATCTGCTGTCTCCTGTGTTTTTAATGATTGCCATTCTAACTGTCCTGAGGTGGTATCTCATTGTGCTTTTGATTTGCATTTCTTTAATGACCAATGATGATGAGCTTTTATTCATGTTTCTTGGCTGCATAAATGTTTCCTTTTGAGAAGTGTCTGTTCATATCCTTCACCCACTTTTTGATGGGATTGTTTGATTTTTCCTGTTAATTTAAGTTCTTTATAGATTCTGGATATTAAACCTTTGTCAGATGGGTAGATTGCAAAACTTTTCTCCCATTCTGTAGGTTCTCTGTTCACTATGATGATAGTTTCTTTTGCTGTGCAGAAGTCTTAAGTTTAATTAGATCTTCTTTGTCAATTTTGGCATTTGTTGCCATTGCTTTTGGTATTTTAGTCATGAAGTCCTTGCCCAGGCCTATGTTCTGAATGGTATTACCTAGGTTTTCTTCTAGGATTTTTGTGGTTTTAGGTCTTACATTTAAATCTTTAATCTATCTTCAGTTAATTTTTGTATAAGATGTAAGGACGGGATCCAGTTTCAGCTTTCTGCATATGGCCAGTCAGTTTTACCAAAACCATTTTTTAAATAGGGAATCCTTTCCCCATTGCTTGTTTTTGTCAGGTTTGTCAAAGATTGGATGGTTGTAAATGTGTGGTGTTACTTCTGAGGCCTCTGTTCTGTTCCATCGGTCTATATCTCTGTTTTGGTACCAGTACCGTGCTGTTTTGATTACTGTAGCCTTGCAGTATAGTTTGAGGTCAGGTAGCATGATGCCTTCAGCTTTTTTTTTTTTTTTCCCTTAGAATTGACTTGGCTATGTGGGCTCTTTTTTAGTTCCATATAAAATTTAAGGTGGGTTTTGTTTATTTTTTCCCAATTCTATGAAGAAAGTCAATGATAGCTTGATGGGGATAGCACTGAATCTGTAGTTTCCATAACTATTAATGTTTGTCATATTTATTTCCTACTGGATACACTCTCTCCTTTTTTGCTTGAATATTTTATTGCAAATCCCAGCTACGAAGATACTGAGATATTCTTTAAAGAATATATTCTTATATAACTGCAATTTTGTTGTCACACAGAATTCCCTAACAGAAATTGCATAATATGGCCTAAATGCAAATTCATATTCAGATCCTCTCAATTATTAAAAAATGTATGTATGAATATAAACTGAAACATCATGGATTTTAGTTTGTTGTTTTGGCTTGTGAAGATATATCCAAATGAAGTCTTCTCAATATATTATGGTTGTATGTCTTTTAAGTAAAGTGGTCTTATAATCTATTGCCCTACCCTAAATGCTTCTGAACTTAAGGGACAATAAATAATAATTACATCGTGGTAACAAGAGTAAATCATGACTGTCAGCCAACTGGTGAATATACTCACCTACACTTAAGTCTTTTTAAAATTTCTTGTGATCTGTTGTCATCTTTCCTTAATGCAATTAAAGAAATGGTTCAGTTTTTCCTATAAAATACCTTTATTCTGGATGTGGCTGAATATTTCTTGTGGATATCATTTAACTTGTTTCTCTATCTCCTATATTTTCAAGAGACTGCAAATTAGATCTAAAGATTTGATTAGATTAAAGTTCTTTGTGTGTACCTAGGGGTGTGTGTGCAAGAGAGAGAGGAATAATTTATGGGTCATGCTGTGTTCTTCCTTTTGCATCATTATATAAAAAAGCACATAATGTCTAAGAACCTCACTCTCAGTGATATAAATTTGATCAACAGTGACAGCATGATCTCTTCACTGAAAAGTTTCCCATCAACTTTCACTAGCAGCCTCATTATCTATTAATGATCATTGTCTGAATCATTTATTTTATTAGTAATTGTATTAGCTTGTGTTCACACTGCTATGAAGATACTACCTGAAACTGGGTAATTTATAAACAGGGCAGGTTTAATTGACTCACAGTTCCACATGGTTGGGGAGGCCTCAGGAAACTTACAGTCATGGCAGAAGGTGAAGGGAAAATAGGCACACTCTTCACAGGGCAGCAGGAGAGAGCGAGCAAAGGGGGAACTGCCAAACACTCTTACCACCATCAATTCTCATAAGAACTCAGTCACTGTCATGAGAACAGCATGGGGGAAACCGTCTCCAGGATCCAGTTACCTCTCACCAGGTCCCTTCCTTGAACATGGGGATTATGATTTGACATGAGATTTGGGTAGGGACACTGACTCAAACCATATTAGTTAACACAAAATTGTTATTTTTATAATTCTATTATTTCTTTTGTGGTAATTAGCTGGAGAGCATAGGTATTGAAAAATGTATCTACTAAGGTTATTTAATTATCCTGAAATACAGGTTACATTGTAAGGGTAGGGCAAATGCTATTTGTTTTTGTTAATAATCGGTTTTCAGGATAATAAACGAGTGCTGTGGCAATTTTCCATGAGTTACAATGACTTTTATCTCTCTCTCTCTTTTTTTATTGTGTTGTTTTAGTATCATTATTTGTGACTTTGAAATATATTCAACATATTTAAAATAGCTTGAAGACATTATTCATTTTGATGTATATCTCTGCCCATCCTTTTTGTTTTTAAAGTTTAATAATCATTTATTCATGTCTCTTGCTGCAGCAATAAAATTAAATATTGCTTTGTTAGTCAAACTAAATTCTCTTTTTAATAAGTGAGTTAATTAATTTGTATTTATTGAAATTACCAGTTTATTGTTTTATATTCTATATTTATAACTTTCTCTTGAAATATTTTTACCTTATTTTGTTGTTGTTCCTATTGTTGTTCATTAAATGTGCATTCTTCTATTGTGTACCTTAATTCCTATACTACATTTTTTTCTTGTGTGCAACCTTTTTTTCTTGTATTCTGTATTAAAGTCTGTTTCTAAAATGTATTTCTTTTACATTTATCTAGTTCATTACTAATTCCTTTCTATTCTCTTTACAGATTCTATTATTGTTTTGTTACCTCTCTTCAGAGCTGTTCTATTACTGATTTACACTTTTCTTGCAAAGCTTTGACCATTTAAAAATTTTCTAGACTATCTAAAAATCTGAGACTATTGGTTTTATCTTGTTCATGGCTATGCTTATTGGGTGTGTTTTCATTATTTGTTGGAACATTATTTGGTTTGTTTATATATTGTTTTACAACTTATTTATTTGGTATTTGATTTTAATTTTTTTTTTCGGTGTTTAAATAAAGTTCAGTTTCTTTTAACTATTCAGAGAATGTTTCTACATGAAGAGCAGAGAAAAGCCAAAGTCGCTTTCACACATTCATGGCTCAAGAGCTCCTTCCTCTGTTCTTACCATGATGTGTTCAGAAATATGTGTCTGTTTGGTTTTTGAGGCTTAGCTTGATTCAGAAAGTTGTCCTGCCTCTACCTCTGAAACATTCACAGCTTTGTGAACTTCTGCAGTAGTCCTCTTACCTTCAAAAATTGTATTTTGTGGTTATGGTATATTCTAAGGTCTTTCTCTGCTAGTCCCTTCCCCAGTGGTTTGCTCATTGTAGATTCTGTTCTCAATAGTCTTTTCGGCTGGGCACGGTGGCTCATGCCTGTAATCCAGTACTTTGGGAGGCTAAAGTGGGCAGATCACAAGGTCAGGAGTTCAAGACCAGCCTGAGGAATATGGTGAAACCCTGTCTCTACTAAAGATACAAAAATTAGTGGAGCGTGGTGGTGCACACCTGTAGTCCCAGCTACTCAGGAGGCTGAGGCAGAAGAATTGCTTGAACCTGGGAGGAGCAGAGGTTGCAGTGAGCCAAAATTGCATCACTGCGCTCCAGCCAGCATGGGTGACAGAGCTAGACTCCATCTCAAAAAAAAAAAAAAAAAAAAAAAAAAGAATTTTCTTTAATTTCTTCTCTATCCTTCTAAAACTAAGATTTCATTGAATGCTTTGAGGTTGTTAAGGCTTAGGCTGTGTCCCACTGCGTGTGATTCCCGCTGCTTTGCTTTCTCATCTGCAGTTTACAATCTCTGAAGAATTTTATGTTTCACTGGTTCTTCCTTATTTTCCTAGCCTCCTGTGTTGGGTGCTGACTACATCTCCCTGTATTCTGAAGTGTGTGGCAATTCCGGTCATCAAACTTTGTTCAACATATCATGTATGAGCTTTGGCTTTTACTAACTGATATGTATCCCCACCCAAATCTCATGTTGAATTGTAATCCTCAGTGTTGGAGGAGGGGCCTGGTTAGAGGTGATTGGATCATGGGGATGGACTTAATCCTTGCTGTTCTCATGATAGTGTGTGTGTTTTCATGATATCTGGTCTTTTAAACAAAAGTGTGTAGCACCTCCCCATTTCTCTCTTCCTCCTGCTCTGGCTGTGTGAAGATGTGTCAGCTTCACCTTTGCCTTCTGCCATGATTGTAAGTTTCCTGAGGCTTCCCACCATGCTTATGGTACAGCCTGTGGAACTGTGAGTTAGTGAAACCTCTTTTCTTCATAAATTACCCAGTCTCAGGTAGTTTTTTATAACAGTGTGGGAATGGACTAATATAAACCTAAATGATTTGATTGGTTTTTAAAAGGGGATCAATTTGTTAAATGTCACTGCCATCACATTCTTTTTGTCAGAGTCATCTTATGCGCTTTTTAATTTAAATGATGTGGTTGCTCCCTAGAAGAAAAAGTATGGTGTACCAGAATTTGATGATGAGTTCAGAAAAAAACTGCCTTTGGAAGCAAAAATTCACTAAAGTAAATACATAATATTAAAGATTAGTTGCTTAATGCAATCAAAGTAATCTGTTAATGCCTTTTGAGGTGTATGTGTGCGGGAGTAGCTTTTATCAGTATTGGTATTTGTTTTTCTATTTATTAAACACACCTCCTCTTCAAACAACCATAGCCCATACTTCTGAAGTAGCTAGCTTGGTTTTGTCATGCAGTCTGCAGTCAAGAAACAAGATATAGATCTTTGGCCTCATTAGATAAAACAGTTGGACTCATTGACAAAAATGAATAAAGAATAGCTTTTAACACAGTGCTAATGAGGCCATGATCAGAAATTTTACACAAGACCACTGATTTTATTCCATCTTATGGGCACAGGATGTTCTCCAACACTCAAAGTCTTTGCTCTTGCCATAAAAAGCCTGCATAATGAGCAGGAGCAGACAACTGCAAATCCATCGCATCTACTGGAAACATGCCCAGTTGTTGACCAAACTATTAGCCATCTTCGTCTATAGAAACAATGCAAATTCAAAGGATACTAGCAGATAAAGTGAAGTCAGCTCCGAAGTCATTCATTGTGAGAAGAACCAAGTACAACTTATCTCTAAGTCAGCCCAGCCACTATTCCTCTGTATATTCTGACTCAAAGTGTCATGCATCAGTCAGCAGCATTGACTTCACTGGGAGTTGGTTAGAAATGCAGAATCTAAATCCCATTCCAGACCTACTAGAATAGAATCTGAATTTATCAAAATTCCCTGGTTGATATGTTTGCATCAAGTTTGAGAAGCACTGGGTTAGACTCCAAAATTTGTAGCATCAACTCGTACATCTATTATAACATCTCTAGAATTGTTGTGTTGTTATGGGTAAGACTAAATAAATATCTTCCTGGAACAGCACTCGACATTCTTCACTTGATGAGTGATAGCATCTCATGAAATTTTAATAAAAACAGATGACTACTCTTTTTTTGAGGTGGCATCTTGCTATGTTGGTCAGGCTGATGTACAACTCCTGCGCTCAAGGGATTCTCCTGCTTTAGCCTGTAAAAGAGCTGGGATTAAAATGGATGACTATTTTTACAATTTAATATCCTGTTTCTATTAGCCCTGTCTTCTCTATGTGTACCTGCTCCAGTTGTTATCTGTGCATCCGCCTTCACTTAACTTTATATTGAGGTAAGAGAATTTTTAAATCTCAATTATGTTTTCTCCTAATACCACAAGACTTAAGAAAACAATTGTCAAATGGCTTAGCTTAATCCATTACGTAATTCCTTTAAGTATCTAGATAGACTGTGGAGCCATTCCACTGATAACTGTATTTTACTTAATATACTTAGTTATCTGTTGTGTATCACCTATGTGATGTCTCTTTATTGGAAGGGCTCCAATCACTTGCCTTTTTATTCATTTGTACTATTTTTCTCATTAAAGATTATTTTAAGAAGGCAGCACTGTATCTCAAATGTTTTATTTTCTAATCCAGTAGGAATATCTATTGTACTTTCAAAAACTATTTCCCAGGACACATTTTTTGTTATTTCTCAGCATATTTGTGGGGAAAAAAAATCTCCTTATACAATGATATTAACACCTTGTTTTCTTGGGATAGTGCGGACACAGTGTCTGAAAATGGACTTTGATTTATCATCAGATTAGGCGATAATGCAAAGAAAGCAAAGCTCTGTTTTAATAGTCTTCTATGTGTTATTAGTTCACTTTCTATCCTAGCAAGCTCTCAAAATGTCATAGATATATTCTCCCATATCACTGGTCAGTAGGCATGTTTAGCTGATGACTTACCTCCGCAACATAGTCCCTGTCAGTGCTGTCATTTAGCCTAGACCTCTTTCTAGAGCTCACCCCTATTTAGTGTTTTAATTTTTTAATATTTTACATGTAACCATCAGTTGTATGTGTTTTTGTCCCCTGTTCTCTCCTGCTGTCCATCCTCTGTCTCTCTGTCACTATTTGTTTTTGTTTGTTCTGTTTTTGGATAAATAAGGGACTTAAAAGTTTGGTAGGTACTAGGGACATAAAAGTTTGATAGGAATCCGCTAAATCAGGGGTCCCCAGCCCTAGGAAACCAATGGGTACTGGCGCATGGCCTTTTAGGAACCGGACCACACAGCAGGGAGGTGAGTGGTGGTTGAGCGAGTTAAGCTTCATCTGTACTTACAGCCACTCCCCATCACTTGCATTCCCACCTGAGCGCCGCCTCCTGTCAGATTAGCTGCGGCATTAGATTCTCATAGGAGGGCAAACCCAATTGTGAACTGCCCACGCGAGGGATCCAGGTTGTGCTCTCCTCATAAGAATCTAATGCCTGATGATCTCTCACTGTCTTCCATCACCCCCAGATGGGACCACCTAGTTGCAGGAAAACAAGCTTATGGCTCCCACTGATTCTACATTATGGTGAGTTTTATAATAATTTCATTATATATTACAATGTAATAATAATAGAAATAAAGTACACAATAAATGTAATATACTTGACTCACCCTAAAACCATGCCCAAACCCTAGTCTGTGGAAAAACTGTCTTTTACAAAACTGGTCCCTGGTGCCAAAAAACGTTGAGGACCACTGACCCAGATGAAAAGCTGGGGAAATGGCATTTCAGGAAAAGAGTTACCAATGATCTTATTGTCAGTTCTTAATTCTTGTTTTAATAAATCTCTCAGCAGCATTTAATAAATCTCATAATAATTTTCTTCTTCCTGAAACATCTTTTGCTCTTGATTCTTATGACATTCTGTCTTGGGACTCTTCCTTCCTCACTCGTTGCTTCTCCTGGGACCCTAACAAATCCCTCCTCACCTCCTTACCTTGATATTTGGGGTGCCCTAACGACAGTCCTCTGGCTCATTCATTTCTCTGTAAGCATTTACTCTCAGAGTGATCTCATCTAGCTGCATGCTTTGAACACCATCTACATGCAAAAAACTCTCAATATTGTATTTCAGGCCTCATTACTCCTCTGACTCTAAGCTCATATATTCAATTGTCAATTCAGCCCCTCTACTTTCATATCTGATAGCTGTCTCAAAATTAATATATCCAAAAGTGAACTTTATTTTTTGTCCCTAAACACAAACATGCCTGCTACTCTCGCAGTGTCCACTATCTCAGGAAGTAGAATTCCATCTAGGCTTTCAAAAATCTTGGAGACAGCTTGACTCTTCTTGATCATACCCACATCCAATGTATCAACAAATCTTGTAGAACTACCCTTGAAATATATCAAGAAAGCTCATTGCTTCTCCCAATTAACACCTACCACTCCTGCTGGAAGTACCATCATTTCCCACTGGGTTTATTACAAAAACTTTTTAAATGTTCACCCTTCTTCTAGCTTGACTTCCTAAATTCTAGTCTCAACATATCAGAGTTTTGCTTTCATAGCACAAGTCAGACCTTGTTGTTTCTCTTCCCTATCTTATACAGGGTAAATCCAAAGCTTTATGGTAGTCTAAAACTCTTTCTCCAGTAAAGTCCCTACTAACTATGCAACTTCATACCTTAGTACTATCTGCCTCCCTTAATTCCAACCAGCCCTGTGGCCTCGTTGGTCTTACTTGAACATGCCAGTCACTTTGTAGCTTCAGGACCTACCTTGCTGTTTCTGCCTGAGTGTTCACAGCTTACCCCCTAACTATATTATAATCTCTGTTCAAAAAGCATCATTTTAGAGAGGACTGCTTTGAGCAATTCTCCTCTTAAAATCCCTCTGCATCCTCTTACCCTGATTTGTTATTCTTCTTAGCCTTCATAATAAGGATATATTATGTCTCTGTGTATTGTTCATCTTCCCAATAGAATGCAAGAGCAAAAGCTTTGTATTTCTTGTTCATTTCTGTATCTCTGTTGCCTGGAATTGTAGATATTCAATAAATGTATGTATTGAAAGAAAAATTGAATAGATAAATGTAGAAAGTAAAGTACATACAAAAATCCCATCTAAGGGACATACGTAGAGTATGAGGTATATAAAGAATGTACAAAGATGTTGATGACTAGTGGCATAAACCTGGTATGTGGTCATGGAGCTTCTCCAAAAATTCAATATAGTAACTGTATTTTTAAAATGTATAAATAGTGACATTCAAATACGGGTTAAATCAACTTTAGAAACCACTGATTATATAAGCATCTGTTAAATTTCTACTTTGAGCCAAGCACTATTGTTAAGCACTGTCACTACAAACAGGGAACGTGACATCACTGGACAAAAAATTGGGAGGGGAAAGTATAGGTTTAAAACTAGATAAGATGTTGTAAACAGTCTATATATTTAGCTTCAGTATATGATTCTCTTCATACGGTTAAATCTGACTCTAGTTTATCTCTATAGGCAATGAGAGATGAATAACCCCAGTGTGGTACACAGGTCAAAGCTAGAGGCAAGGCTGGAGTTTTTTTTTTTACAAAGACATCCTACCTCCAGCCTAAGAACAAAATCTCTGTAGCATTTTTAGAGTGAAAGACATTACTCTAAAATTTAGTAGCATTTGTTGTCAGTATATTTGTTTAACAATACAGTAGACCCTATACCACTGCTGCCTTTTTGTATATCTGTGGCACATTCCATTGGAAGGCTGGTGTAAAGCATGGTAACAGTATAACCTTGCACTCAGTATATATTTGTTGCTTGATTGGATTAAGGATTTAGCAGAATAAGGCAATGCGTTAGTAGAGCCATAAATAACATCCTGGATTTAATAATCATGAGCAGGCATAAAATTTCCTCCTATTCTTTAGAATTTCTTATAATCCTCTCTCTCCCTTGGAAGTAAAAATCTTCATAGATTTAAAAAACCATAAGAAGACTGAACTAGAATCCTTAAATAGCATGGGGAGAAATACCAGATATAGGTGATGGGGAGGAAGGCAGCAAATCACACTGCCATGTGTGTTCCTATGTAACAATCTTGCATGTTCTTCACATGTACCCCCAAACCTAAAATGCAATAAAAAGTATATATAAAAAAAAATTATTTTAATTGGTTTCAAGAAGACTTCAGATTAGTGATGGGCTTTGACTTTTTCTGATTGTGAAAGAGAAACACAGATGAATGCTTTTTAGGCAGTCTAATATCATTCCCAGGTAGGCTACCACATAACCTATGTTACTTAAATGCCATTAACTATCAATGAAAGTTATTTTCACATAAGTGCTTTATGTAAATTTTGTTTTCTAAAGTCATTAGTTCTCCTAATAAATATACCTAATGCAAAAAAAAAAAAAATTTTCAATCTAAGTATTAAAATAAGCCAAGAACATGCATCTGTCAAAATGACAGGTTGGATATGGACTTCAAATAATAATACTGTGTTCTCATATATGTTTTTTCTAAGATCGTCCTCCCACTTCAGACTTTCAGTGAACCAAAGTCTGGGATGCAAAGTAGCTCATTCGAATTTTAATTCAGGCAAAGAGAATATGAGCTTAATGTGAAACTTTCCATATAGTTGTGTTATGAATTTATAAGAGCAGCTCCATAATTTATATGTTGATGGGACATATTTCCAAAACAACCTGGTATGACTAATGAAACACTATGTCACAGTTCAGCAACTGAATAGGTAATGTAGCTACAGGGCTTGATTTCTAAATCACTGAACTCATCATGCATAGATAGGAGAGACTGTACCCCTCTGCGATAAAAATAAAGACGAAGGAGCATGTGACATGAACGGCAACGGCATTAAAGTTGAATAGTATGCACAAATACCCATTTACGTTATTAAGTTTAGAAAAAGATACAAGAAACCATGTATAAATTTTCATAATTGGCAAATACCCAGAACAGCTTCCTCAATTCAAATAAAAATGACGACGATGATCGTGATGACGATGAGGATGATGATGCCTGTCATGATTGATCATTTTCTGCATGCCAGGCACTATTAAGAGCATTAATATAATTATACTATGATACTCAAAAATGAAGAGCAAGATAATACTAATTCCTAGCTCCATTTAGACGTGAAGGAACTTCCTTGATTTTCATCCAACTGACCTGTTTCACAGTTCCTTCTGCACTCATACGTACTCATGTTTTTATCCTTGGCCTTGCTCCTGTTAGAGACACACATTTTTTTTAAACTTAGAAAATTTTCTGAATCCTGGATCTAATTCTTACTTTTTTCCTAATATCCTGGCAACCTTTATTGCCTCCCAAGGCCTATTATCAGAGTAAATACGTTGTCTTTTAAGATCTACCATTAGCTTAATCTTGCAACAGATAATTCTCAAGCTAATGCCAATTTGAAGAATGGTAATTTATCAGTTTAAAATGAAGAGATATATAAATTAAGAAGTCTTTCCCAGTTATGCATATCATAACATGTAAAGTATAACGTTATGTTCTCTGTTTTCAAAGCTATCCCTGTTCCTCAGATCACAGTCTATGTAAACAAATATACAGATCTACCAGGCAAACACTGAAGAGCACAGAAGAGATAAATAAATCTTATAATAAAGTTGTGGTCCCATTTAGGTCATATGTAGAAAGATTAATGAATAACTTTAAAATCTGTCATTAGCTAAATCAAATAATTGAACCTTTTTTTCAAAAAAGCTCTAGAATGCCTTCTACCAGGAGTACCGATCTAGTACTATTTCAAGCTCCCTGTGTTTGTGTTGGTCAGATTGCTGGTGAGAGAACACACACACCAGATTCCCTGAGCATATCCTTTAGAATCCTATGCTATAACTGGGCAGCTAGAACTAGCTATTTAGTCGATGAGACAAAAAAATGTTTCTTTAAAAATATCTCCTCTCATTTACACACAGAAAGTAACTGTTCATTCCAGAGATGATCTTTAACAAAAGCCTCCTTTTCTAGAGTGTTAGTATTTGATTACAAGGAAACTATGTATTCTTATATAAAGGAGCAGTCTTAAACTAGTTTTTCCATAATGGTTTCCTTTAAATTACTTGGTTCCAAATCTGCAGAGCAAGGTCTTCATGGTCAAGGCAACAGAAACAGATGTTCAGAAAGAAGTCACTCTATCTAGAGAAAAAAATGTAAAAGAAGCATAAATCACAAGATGCTTAGACTAGAAAGAAGAATAAGATAAAGATACTGAGCTATATAACAGACTGGGCAGATGTCTGTTTTCCATAACTAATTAACAGTTTTATAAGCCAGTGGAGAGGTTAAAAGACTCATAGTAACAATATGTTTGTAATTCAGCTTTAAATGATAAAAGAGAAAATGAAAAGGAAACTTGAATTGTCTGCCTTTCAAATCTTAAGACCGTAACTGAAAATGTATTATTGTAATGACATTAAAAATAAAATGTTCTAGACTCACAGGACTGCAAATAGTTTTTCTAGATAAAGTAGCAATAAACACAAAATCACGTCAGGCACTGACATGATGAATGAAAAGCATCAAGCTCTGTGTCTGCCATGTGATTTTTTTTTTTTGAGATATGTCACCCAGGTTGGACTCAAACTCCTGGGCTCAAAGGATCCTCCTGCCTCAGCCTCCCAAATAGCTGGAACTATAGGAACACACTACTTCATCCAGGTTTGGAAGTGGATCTAAAACCACATGTCAGGTGCTGTGCTTAACTCTTTCCATTCATCATTTCCTAACAGTGGACACATAGGCTGAGGTGGCATTTTAATGCTCATTCCAGAGATAAGGAAACAGAAAGTTGCTGAGGTTCAGTAATTTGCCTTCAGTAACAAACTTAATCAGCCTTACCTGACTTCTGAGATTTGACTCATAAATATATAGTTATTCTATCTCAACATAGGTTAAGAAATAGTTTGATGGCAACGTATAAAGGTTTTTAAAGGGTACTTAGAATTTCTTCACTTGTTCATACCGAACGTTTCTGGGACTGTCGCATATGTGGGCACTTGTTCAAATAAATGGCATTTTTGTGAACAATGTAAACAAGAGTTGATATTAATTACTTACTATGTGCCTGGCATTATTCTACGAGCTTTGCATGGATGAGTCATTTAAGCCTTATGCAACTCTATGAGGTGGGTACTGTTATTACCATTATTTTTTTACAGATGGGGAAGGAAATCAAAGCATAGTGAAGTTTAGAAAATTGGCTAGGATTACACAACTGTTGTAAAGAGGCTGGTTCTAACACCCATGTTCTTGACAACCATGCTGCGAAGGATGTTTTACTGTAACCTTAGCCATATTTAAAGTTTTGTATAAAATATATTCTCTACTTGATTATCACAATATGTTATTTATAAGATAATTTAATCAAGGGGAAAACACAGATTTAAGAAAAACGCAGTTATAGTCAAGATTCTACATATTCTAATTACTCTAGAATTTGGCTAATGTACACATTTATCTTTGTAACTCACTTTTCACCAGACTTCTTGCTTTTGGTCAAAAAGATCTACTTCCAAACCTGGGTGAGGTGCTATTTTCCTATAGTCCCAGCTACTTGGGAGGCTGAGACAGGAGGATCCCTTGAGCCCAGGAGTTCAAGTCCAGCCTGGGCAATATAATGAGACCTTGTCTCAAAAAAAAAAAAAAAAAAAAAAAAAAACAAAGAAAGGAAAGAAAAACCTACTAATTTAAATGGTTTAAAACAATTGGATCAGTTACTTTTATTCAGTAATCTTAAATTGGTTTTTAGTTAATCCATATGTGTTGATAAAGATAAGAAAACATGACTTAAAAAGTAGGGTTATCTCCCATTGTAAGTGCTTTCTGAATAAGAAAATACTCTCAATACTCAGAGTAACAGCCATTTAGATTAGTGTTTAGTAGAAGTTTAAGATAATGTACATATGTAATTTTAAATTTTCTAGGAGCCACACAAAGTAAAAAATAAAAAGAAACCACCAAAATTAACTTTTCAATATTTTAATTTATTCCATATTTCCAAAATAATACCATTTTAACTTGTAATAGTATAAAATTATTGCTAAATTTATTACTTTTTGTACTAAGGGAGTATTTTATATCTATTGCATACTTCAGTTCAGATAATACATTTTCAGTGGTTAAAGTGAAATGCAGTTCTAAGAAAACAATAGTTGTTTTTAATGGAAAATAGTTTACACTGTTCCAGTTTTCAATTTATATTCAAATTAATTAAAATGAAATTTAAAATTCATTTCCTCATTCACATTAGACACATTTCAAGTGTTCTGTAGTGGCATGTAGCCAGTCTACCATATGGTTGGGTAGCATAGTTCTAGCTGATCTCAAAGTTTAACCTTTCTCCTCTCTTATCCAAGCTATAGATTATCAAGATAATCATCCTCAAGTCCTATCTTTATAGCATCACTCTTCTGCTCAGTAATCTCCAGTGTCTTTCAAATCAAATTATTCTATCAAATTCAGAATCTACGCACTCAACATCCTCTAACAAAAAGTGGCCTTATATTTCCTGAAAAGAAATCCCCCCGTCCTCTGCTTCCTTAAAGCCTTGACTCCTACATTCAAGCTAATCTGCACATTTCATCTCTTATCCTTCCTCTATGTCCTTCTCACCCTATTGGCCCCTACCTCTTCCTTTTCAGTGTGTGTTTGTAATCCACACTGAAGTATATGATAACAGGAAGTATCCCTCATCCTCCGGCACAAGGTTCACTCCTTTACACAGTGTTTCTTTGGCATAGCATGTACTGAGTTTGTAAAACATTATAATTTCTACAATTAAGCTTATTTTTGATGTGAAAATAATTTGGGCTTACAGTAGATCAGATTTCATACATTTTCACCATGGCCCACATTAAGAAATACATTTAAACTTGTGAACCAATACACAACTTTGGGTATGTGTGTATATTGAAAAACATTTACATCTATATGTGTTGCCACAGGAACCAAATGAGTTTGAGTACAGCTAGAAGGCCTCAGTTCTAACCTAGACAGTGATTATTCCAGTAAATGGACAGCCTGAAGTAACCATGTACCATAGTTAGAGTAGAAAGTTTGAAACGTGAGAAACAAAGATACGTTCTTACATAGACAGCACAGGGCAGTGCAGCAGGTTAGAAACTGAGTAAACAGTTGAACAAAAATTGATTAAGTAAAATTGAGCTCAAGTATAAATCCTGTAGGTGATAGGAAACTGAGATGCCAGATTTCAAAGCATACAGGAAAGCACAGCACTTAGGTGGCCAAAGCAGAGAGACTAGGAGAATTTAGATGTGCGGCACTGAAAATACATGAAAACTTATTTCTGATCCGTAAGATTAGTCTATATGCCATATGGTCTGTGCAGTTGCCCAGGGGTCTGTGCTCAGAACTGTGCTTGGTTTAATACTTTACTGTCATTTTTTTGGAACTGTCAAAAGAATTTTTCCTGTGAATATGTGTTTTGTAAGTGAAGTCCAGTGGGACAATGGAGCATAACTGTGAGCAGAGGAGATATATACATGCAATATACTTGCCCACCATTTGTTGCTGAGGGTTTAAATACAGAACTCTTGATGCCCCATGCACACAAAATTCTGGTGAACTCACAACCCAGGGACTTCAGTGAGATTCAAAGCAAGTACAATGTAAGCTTGTGACGTTACGTACAACTGAGTAAGGAGGGGCACCAACAGACCTGAGGCCAGGCTTTCCATTTTAGCCAGAACTTGCTTCAAATGCAAAAAGAATACAGTGGAGTTCTAATAAACACAAATGGTCAGGAACACAATTGTATCTTTCCTTACTTATGATACTTCCCAGTTAAAGCTAACCAATTAAGCTAAAAATGACATCAAAGAAAAGGGAAATACAGAGGAATCCATAGTCCCCTTTCCTTTTAGTTCTTCTGTACTTGCCAGTGGGCTAAAGATAAAGTGTTGTTAGAATGTGTACATATCGAAAAGTGAAATAGCAACAGTTGACTTAGTTTTATTTGGCATTTCCACTGTTCTGGTAAGAACAAAATTCACATGTGTGCACAAAATTTTTTGTAACTTTTGGTAACTAGTTTTTGTGAGTCTATATAGGAGTTACATGGTTTTATATTACATTAAAACTTGTATGAATATAAAGATGAATGGTAAATTTTATGCTAACAATATAGAATTAAAAATTTTTTTCTACTTAAAACAACTTTAAGTCACAAATAAAAAACAGTATGACAAGCCAAGAGAGCAACAGTGAAAGAAAAGAAAAAGCTTTATATTTTACTATCTTTAATGGCCCCCTTTCTGCTTGTTGAATAGGGGACTCATTTTTATATTGCACTAGGCTAAGAAGTTATAAAATGTTCATAGAATTTTTTTTTTTTTTTTTGAGACAGAGTCTTGCTTTGTCCCCAAGCTGGCCAGCAGTGGCACGATCATGACTCCATGCAGCCTCGACTGCCTGGATGATCTGCCTCAGCCCTCCAAAGTAGCTGAGATTACAGGTGCACATCACCACTCCTGGCTGATTTTTATATTTTTTGTAGCAATACAGTTTCTCCAGGTGGCCCAGACTTGTCTTGAACTCCTGGGCTCAAATGATCTGCCCGCCTCAGCCTCCCAAAGTGCTAGGCTTACAGGCATGAGCTACTGCATCTGGCTAAATTTTTGAATTCTAAAACATGGCAACTCAATGCTTCTACATAGCTCAGTCATTTCTTCAGCCCACTTCTTTCTTGACACATCCATACTCAGAGCCTGGTACTATATTCTGCACATAGTAGGTGCTGAGTGTGTGTTGACAGGTTTCCACACGGATGTTCCGAGAAGCTGCACAGAAAGACGTGCTCTCTCACTCTCCCCTCTCTAGATCACCACCAGCCTCAGAAAAAGGGAATGTATAAAAGGATTTCAGGTTTTGGAGTCAGAAATTACTCACTTTACAAATGTGGGCAAATTGATTAATTTCTCTGAGTCTCTTTTTTTCTTCCCAATCTGTAAACAGAGGTTATAGAAGCACACAGAGGTTCCAACTGAGATCCTTTCGGTACATTTTATGAGTCCCCAGCTTTCTAGCAAACATCAGGAAAGAAAGACATGAGATCCTATGAAAGAGATTTCTGTTTGAGACTCAAGAAAAGCGAAGATGTATATTTTTATTTATTAATTTTCACTGTTCGTTATCACTATCAAGGGGTTCTATAATGAACAGGAAAAAAAATAGTCCTAGTTCAAAAAGAGATAAATTAACTTAAAAATTTCAGTCTTAGGAGAAAAGTGGTAGTAGTGACTAAATGTTTATTAGCTTATTCAATTAATCAATTAAGCAAAATCACCCTCACTGACTCAGTTTAGGTTCTGGAACTATTAACTTTCTGGGGCAGTTAATGGTGTCATTTGGGAATGCCAACACTAGTGGCAGTTTAGAAATCATGGCAAGATAGGGTGGTGTAAATGCCCAAAAGTAGAGTAGCCACAGATGAAACAGGTGTTGTGAGGATTCTTACTATTCTAAGGGAAGGAATATTAATGCTTTACTTGGAATGGACAAACAAATGCCATCAAGTTTAACTTACTTTTTGAAATTCTAAGATAAATCAGTAAGTATATGCAGAAAGAATTAGAATTGCACTTCTGAGTCATTGGAGTAGACCATAATTTTTCCTATCCTTCCAAGAAAACCCCTGGACTTTAGAAGGAAAACAAACATTAGAAGACTCTCAGAGGGTTGCTGAGCCTGGTGGCTCATGCCTGTAATCCCTGCACTTTGGCATGCCAAGGCGGGTGGATTGCCTGAGGCCAGGATGTTGAGATCAGGCTGAGCAAAATGGCAAAATCCCATCTCTACTAAAAATACAAAAATTAGCCAGGCATGCTCGCACGAACCTGTAGTCCCAGCTACTTGGGGGGCTAAGGCATGAGAATTACTTGAACCTGGGAGGCAGAAGCTGCAGTGAGCTGAGATCGCACCATTGCACTCCAGTTTGGACTCTGAGAGGGTGAGAGAAGGACTGCTAGGGACCTCAGAACCCAAGGAACAACATGGCAATGAATTCTGTAGGTTTTCTTTTTGCCTCATGTATCTCAGACTTGGCACTGAAAGCTAGAAAACCAGAAACACCAATGACTGCAGATATAATAAATCTGGGATATAATAAAATAAATAATAAAGTAAAATAGCCTGTTCTTTTAGCTAAATAATCAAGAAAGAGGCAACCTATCAAGACAGTAAATTCTTAGTAACTACTCTAATCCAGACAAAATCCACAGAAATAAAACCATGACCAACACTCACTAATGCCAGCAACGTCCAAGTAGGGAGCCTAGATACTCACATATCTAGATTATAATGGGATGCTCTATCCTCTTTCTGGTGGTACCAGAAGAGATTGAGAAGAGAGGAAGGACTTTGATTCCTACCAGGCAGTAATGAGACCTGGAGCCCAAGTGGGTTGCCTGGACTTCTACCCTCACCGAGCCGTGAAGAGATGCTTCTCCCTGTTTCCATCGTGGTAGTGTCAGAAGAGACTTAATGGAAAGTCAGGACTTTTACCGCCACTCATTCACAACAAGACCGTCCTTCACCCTACCCCTTGATCTTGTTGTCATGAGGACCATTTACAAGCAATAACAAGACATCCCTTTATCTCCAAGTGGAGGCTAGTGGGGAACTCGGACTCCTGCCTACACTCAGAAATAATGAGAAGCATCCCCACCAGCTGACAAATGGGGAAGATGGACCTGTATCCCCACCTTGCAATAACAAAGGCAGGATACACCTTGTTCCCCTGTCAGAATGATGTTACAGGAAGCCAGACAAAATAGAAGGTTTAAATAAGACCCAGAGTCTCTTAACATCAAAATAAATGTCCAGTCAAAATCAAAATTTCTTATCACACTAGAAATTGGGAAGATCTCCAAGTACAGAAAAAATACTATCACTAGTTGCTAATACAAGATGAGAGATGATAGAATTATTTGGCAAAGATTTAAAAGCATCCAGCATAAAAATGTTTCACTAAGTATGAACATGCTTAAAATCAACGAAACAAATAATCTAAACTAATAGAAGACACAACAAAGAACTAAGTGGAAATTTAGAGCTGTAACGTATGAACTTGAAATAAAAAGTTCAAGAAATGAACTCAAAAGAAAAATGCAAGGGACAGAGGAAAGAAATAGTAAACTTGAAGACAGAGAAATTAGTCCATCTGGACAACAGATAGAAAATAAACAACAACAAAAAAGGATACAACCTCAAGGACCTATGTTATCAGACTCCCTCCCAGAAGGAGAGAAGAATGAGGGCGGAGTAGAAAAACTATTCAAAAAACAATAGCTGAAAACCTGTCATATTTGGCTGAAGACATAAGCCTAGAGATTTCAGAAGGTGAGCAAATCCCATACAGGATAAATAAATGTACAGCAAGACATAACACAAACTTCTCAAAACTAATGACAAACAAAAGTATCTGGAAGCAATGGCAGAGTACCTTATCTATAGTGGAAAACAACTTGAATGATAGGGGATTTCTCATCAAAAACCATGGTGGAATGAAAAATTAGAGTTTTATTTATTAAGGGTAAAAGAAAATAATTTTGAGCTTTAGATCCCATATCCAGGCACAATATGCTTCAAGGGTAAAGGTGAAATAAAAATATGCTCAGATGAAGAAAAACTTCATCAGCAGACTTACTATAAAATAACGGAAGAAGGAAGCTCTTTAAACATAAAGGAAACCATGAAGAAAAAAATCTTAGCATACTAGGGAAGAAAGAAAGAACTTAGTAAAATGTGAGTAGATTAAATATACTTTCTCTCTCTCCTTGAGAATTTTCTCCCCTTAATTGTTTGAAAGTGAAAGCAAAAATTTTATCACTGACTGATGTTATTATTAATGTGTGTAGAAGAAATGTTTCAGGAAATTATAAATGAGAATCGGTAATGGGATGTAAAAGAAGGTTTCTGCACCACACTTCAAGTGGTAAAATTATAATAACGTGTTATCAAGATAAAGGAAATTCTGAGCAACTGTCATAGGCCAAAACAAAACAAAACACAACCCTAAGGAGGCGTGGCAACTAAATGTAATGTGGTAACCTAAATGGGATTCTAGGATTAAAAAGATCATTATGTTTCAAACTGAAGTCTGAACAAACTACCAGCTTTAGCTAATGTACTAACATTGCTTTATTAATTATAACAAATGTATCATGTAATGTAAAGGGTTAATTATAGGGGAACTGGGTGTGGGAATATATGGGAACTCTGTACTACCTGCTCAATTTTTATGTAAATCTAAAACTATTCTAAAAAGTAAAGCCTTGGCCGGACATGGTGGCCGGATCACTTGAGGTTGGGAGTTCGAGATCAGCCTGACCAAAGTGGAGAAACCCCATCTCTACTAAAAATACAAAATTAGCTGGGCATGGTGGCACATACCTGTAATCCCAGCTACTCAAGAGGCTGAGCCAGGAGAGAGAATCACTTGAACCCGGGAGGCTGAGGTTATGGTGAGCCAAGATTGCACCATTGAACTCCAGCCTGGGCAACAAGAGCGAGACTCTGTCCCCCCAAAAAAGGAAAGCCTGTGAAAACACGAGTGATAACACCAATTGCTGGGTAAACATGATCACTCCCATTGCTGATATGAATGTGACATGGTACAGCCACTCTGGAAAACAGTTTAGTATAGTTTTTTAAATAACAGAAACAAGCAACTAGACTGCATGTCAGGAATTGCACTCTTGGGCATTAATCCAGAGAAGTGAAAATCGGTGTTCAACACGAAAACATATACACAAAGCTTTATAACTACTTTATTCAAAATAGCCAAAAGATGGTAAAAACCTAATGTCTTTACATGGTTGAATTATTAATCAAGCTATGACTCACCTATACCATGGAATACTACTTGGCAATAAAAAGAAATGAACTGTTGATACATGCATCAACCTGCATGCATCTCCAGAAAATTATGCTGAATAATAAAATTCAAAAGGTTAAATACTGTATCATCCCCATTTCTATAACATTCTTGAAACGAAGAATTACAGTAATGGAGAACAGATTAGTGGTTGCCAGGAGTTAAGGTGGAGGTGAGGGTGGAAGGGAAATGTGGGTGGCTTGTTGTAGGGTCCTTGTAGTGATGACAGTGTTCTGTATCTTGAGTGTATCCATGTCAAAATCTAATCCTGGTTGTGGTATTGCACTACAGTTTTGCAAGGTATAATCAGGTAGAAAAACTGGTTAAAGGCTACACAGGATTTCTTTGTATTATTTCTTATGACTGTATGTGAATCTACAATTACCTCAAAATAAAAAGCATCACTTGAAAAAAATATATGGAAGAGTCTCCTCTACTTCCATCAAACTTTTAGCCTATAGGAACATAAAAATTATATGAAACTTTCCAGAAAATACTTCTTAGTGTGTGAAGAGAGTGATAATTCATACTGCTTTTGAAAATAATTCAGTAAACAGGCTGTACTGTAGGATATTAGCTATATTACAGTTGAATATCGAAGTCACAGCAAATCATAAACACCATTTCTCCCTGAAAACATTGGCATTGTACTCTTTGACCCTGGTTTTCTGAGTGAGCAACCCTCAGAATACACATAAAAGTTTAGAGCTGGAAGAAATTTAAAAGCTCATCTATAAAATTTCTCAGATAAGCGATAAGAAAACAAAAGTCGAAAGAGTTTAAATGGGGTGACCAAGGTCACATGACTAATTGAGGCAGCTCGGTGTCTGGAGCCTCAGTCTCTTGGCTCCTAGGCTATTATTGCTCTTACACTCATATTTCAAATGTTTTATGTCTGTCATAGATAGTCCATATCTTAAAAATAACTCTGTTTTGTGAATCTGGTTTGCTTGTTGATTTAGGTAATTGTAGACTGGTGTCAGAATTTCTTATTACTTATTAAAGGTAAAGTGACTGTGAAGTTCTTTAAATTTGCCTGCTCTTTGCTGAAAGTGCATACAATTATTAAAAGGACAAAGCTGGCATTTTTGCATTCATGGTGACAGTCAAGCATAAATTGGACTGTATGGAACATGGAAAGGGGCACACAAAACTCTAAGGTTGATTTTAAATACTTTTAATTGGATGGAGCCAAGAAAGTAAAAATAACAATGCTAAAGGAAACATTGTTTTATTACTCTTCAAAAATATAATTTTGCTTTTCTGGTGACCTCTGGGGCCATTTCCATACCCAACTGCTGCACTTAAAAAAGGAAACTCCAAAAGCATTTCGTTGCAGAAATTTTAGTCAATGTGAAGACTTGGAAAAATCTTTAAGAAACAGAAGAAATGTACATATCACCTAACATTGCACATGATTTCTTATCTTTGTTTTCTAGTACTCTTTTCCTGAAATTTCTGAACCCATCAAAGCTGCCAAACACATTTCTCTGTTGCTGATGTTGGATATCCATGTTCTATCTCTATCTTTCTCTAAATCAGTTGATCTCTCTTTCCTTCTCTCCCTTTAGCATTCTTCCTTCATTCTTAATCTCTCCTCTACTACCACCTCTTCTCTGCACACGATCTTTTCCTTTTCCAAAGCCCACTCAACGTTGCATATATTTCTGCTCCTTCCAGAAAACTCACAGGACGCGTACATCTGGGTTTCTGCAGAACACAATTTTCCACCTGATAACCTAAGAAAAACTTGAGAATCAAATCAGTAATTGGATGGTTGAAATAAAAGCACGACTATAGAATAATAGAAATGTAAATTGGCTTAGCTTTCTGCTTTACTGCCTTTTTTGAAGCAGAAACCAGATAAGGACTTACTGGATATTTATGTAGTGAAATCTGGTTTATAAGTTTATGAAAAACACTCAGAAAGTATATATACACTTGGTCTTGCACACATAGGAAAGGTCACTGAATCACAGCCTGAGCACCCCAGGTATAGAAAGTGTATTTTGTTCTTTTCATATTTTTCTATTATACATAACACATTTTGTTTCTCTGTTCACTGATGGATAGGACAGAGATAAGAACATCAATGGACTATCAAAGGAATAAACAGAAACAGAGAGAGAGGAGAAAGAGGGAAAGAAGGAAGAATTGGGAGGCGAGGAGAGAATAAGAAATAAAATAGAGACAGAAAGGGAGGCAGAAATAGAGATGGAAACAGAAAGATACAGAAATACGAAAGGGTTGCCTCCATCGTATGGTTATTGTGGATAATGCCAGGAAGAACATGGGTAAACAAACTTTGTTAGAGTCCCTGCTTTCAGTTTTTCTGGGTATTAAGTATGTACATAGAAGTGGAAATGCTGGATTATACCCTTGATCTTAGCCAAAAGGCTGAGAAGCGATGAAGTGCTGGATTATATAGTAATTTTTCATTTTTTGAGAAACAACTGTAGTGTTTTCCACGGCAGCAGCACCATTTTCCCACTGGCATTGCACGAGGGTTCCAGTTTATTCACATCTTCAGCATTTGTTATTTTTTTTGTTTTTGTTTTTGACAGTAGCATTCATATGGGTGTGAAGTTGTAGCTTATTGAAGTTTTGATTTCCATTTCTGTAATAATTGATGATATTGGACGCCCATTCACGAGCTTAGTCATTGGTATATCTGGGGAGAGATGTCTATTCAGGTGTTTGGCCATGTTTTAATTAAGTTTGGTTATTGGTTGTTGAGTTGTAGGCATTCTTTTTATATTTTGAATATTAACCTCTTCTCATATATGATTTGTAAATATTTCCCCCAGTCCATTGGGTTGTCTTTTCACTCCATTCATAGTATATTACAATTCACAAAAGTTTCAAATTTTGATGTATTATAATTTGTCTATTTTTTCTTTTGATGCCTGAGTATTTAATGTCATATGTAATAAATCATTTCCAAATTCAGTGTCATAAAGATTTTTCTCCATGTTTTCTTCTAAGAGTTTTGTAGTGTTAACTTATATGTATAGGTCTTTGATCCAGTTTGAGTAGTTCAGGTAAAGGTCCAACTTCATTATTTGACATGTGGATATCCAGTTTTCCCAACACCATTTGTTGAAGACACTGTCCTTTCTCCATTGAATAGTCTTAGCACCCTTGCCAAAAATCATTTGACCATATACAGTAAGGTTTATGTAGAGGTTTTCTATTCTATTCCACTGTATATGTTTGTCTTTATGCAAGTACCACATTCTTTTGAACACTGCAGCATTTTCGTAATTTTTGAAATCAAGTGTGAGAATTCCAACTTTCTATTTTTCAAGATTGTTTTTGCTATACATGGCTCCTTGACATTCTGTATGAGTTTTAGGATGAATTTTTCTATTTCTACAGATAATGCTATTTGGGATTGCATTGATTCTGTAAACCATTTTGAGTAGTATTGGCATCTTAACAATAGTAAGTCTTTCAATCCATGAGAAGGGAATATCTTTCTGTTTGTGTCTTCTTTCATTTATTTCAGCGACGTTTTACAGATTTCAGGGAACATTTTACCTTCTTAGTTTATTCTTAACTATTTTTTGTGATGTTATTGTAAATGGAGTTTTCTTAATTTTCATTTCAGAAAGTTGTTAGTATATAGAAGTGTAATTGACTTTTGAGTGTTGATTTTATATTCAACAACTTTGCTAAATTTATAGTCATAAAAGTTTTTTTGTGAAATCTTTAGAGTTTTCTACAATTGTTTGTGTTACCTACAAACAGAGACAATTTCACCACTTCCTTTCCAATGTGGATGCTTTTTATTTCTTTTTCTTGCATAAATTTTTCTGGCAAGGACTTTCAGTACTATGTAAAAGAACAGAAGCAAGATACAGGCTTCCTTGCCTTATTCCTTATCTAAGAGGAAAAGCTTTTCATCTTTCACCATTGAATATATGGTCTGTGTTATGTTAAGATAGTTTTCTTTTATTCTTGGTTTGTTAACAGTTTTCATATTGAAAAGGTGTTATATTTTGTCAAGTGCTTTTTCTTCATCAGTTGAGATGATCATGTTGATTTTTCCCTTGTTCTGTTAATGTGATATATGATATTGATCAATTTTTGTATGTTGAAACATCCTTACATTCCAGGGATAAATCCCACTTGGTTATATGTATAAGACTTTTAACTTACTGTTGAATTTTTCTTGGTAGTATTTTGTTGAGAAGTTTTGAATAAATAATCATCAGAGGTATTGATCTTTAGTTTTATTTTCTTGAAGTGTTTTTGTCTGGTTTGGGTATCAGAATAATGAGAGCCTAATAAAATGAGTTTGGAAGTGTTCCTTTCTGTTTAATTTTCTGCAAGAGTTTGAGGAGGATTACTGTTATTTCTTCCTTAAGTGTTTAGTAGATTACAAGTCAAGCCCTTTAGTTCCAGTTCCACGTTTTCCTTTGTTATGTTTTTTTTGTTTGTTTTGTTACTAGCTGATTTTATCTCCTTATTTTATATGGGTCTAACTCAGGTTTCTCTATTTCTTCATGACTCAGTCTGGTTGGTTGCGTGTTTCTAGGCATTTGTTCATTCTGTCTAGGTTATCCAATTTGTTAACACACATTTGTTGATAATACTCTCATAATTTTATATCTCTAAAATTTTTATTAATGTACCCTCTTTCATTTCTGATTTTAGATGGGTCTTCTATTTTTCATTAATTGAACTAAAGTTTTACCTATTTTGTTTATCATTTAAGACTCAACACTTGGTTTCATTAACTTTATTGTTTTCTGTTCTTTGTTTATCTCTGCTTTCATCTTTATAATTTTCTTTCTTTAGCTAGCTTTAGGTACAGTATTTTATAAGTCTGTTCTCATGGTGCTATAAAGAACTACCTAAGACTGGGTAATTTATAAAGGAAAATGGCTTAATGGACTCACAGTTCAGCATGGCTGGGAAGGCTTCAGGAAACTTAACAATCATGGCAGATGGGGAAGCAAACACATCCTTCTTCACATGGCAGCAGAAAAGAGAATTGAAGAGAAAGTAGATTTTAAAGAAATCTTATAAAACCATTAGATTTCGTGAGAACTCACTATTATGAGAACAGAATGGAGGAACCACCCCTAACGATCTAATCACCTCCCACGAGGTCCCTCCCACAACACGTGGGAATTACAATTCAGATTAAAATTCAAGATTAGATCTGGAGTGGGGACAAAGCCAAATCATATTATTCTACCCCTGACGCCTCCCAAATCTTATGTCCTCACATTTCGAAACATAATTATGCCTTTACATAACTCCTCCAAAATCTTAACTCATTCCAGCATTAACTCAAAAGTCCATGTTCAAAGTCTCATCTGAGACAAGGGAAGTCTCTTCTGTCTATGCGCCTTTAAAATCAAAAGCAAGTTAGCTACCTACTATATACAATGGGGCTATTAGCATTGGGTAAACACACCCATTCCAAATAGGAGATATTGGCCAAAACAAGGGGGCTACAAGGCTCCATGAAGGTCAGAAATTCAAGGTAGTCGTTAAGCCTTAAAGTTCCAAAATGATCTCTTTTGACTCCATGTCTCACATCCAGGTCACACTGATGCAAGAGGTAGGCTCCCATGGCCTTGGGAAGCTACAGCCCTGAGGCTTTGCAGGGTATAGCCCCATTCATGGCTTCTTTCACAGGCTGTCATTGAATATCTGTGGCTTTTCCAGACACATGGTGTAAGCTGTTGGTGGAATCCACCATTCTGGGGTATGGAGGATGGTGGCCTTCTTCTCACAGCTCCACCAGGCAGTGCCCCTGTGGGGACTCTGTGTGTGGGCTCCTCTGACTTTATGTTTTCCTTCTCTACTGCCCTAGCAGAGGTTCTCTACGAGGGTTCCACCCCTATAGCAGTCTTCTGCCTAGAAGTCTGCTGTAGGGTTGGAATCCTCGTAGAGAACCCATGAGGCATTTCCATACATGCTCTGAAATCTAGGTTGAGGTTCCCAAGCCTTAATTCCTTTATTTTGTGCACCCGCAGGACCAACACCACTGGAAGCTTCCAAGGCTTGGGGCTTGAACCCTCTGAAGCAATGGCCTGAACTGTACATTGGTCCGTTTTAGCCATGATTGGAGCTGAAGCAGCTAGGATGCAGGGTACCATGTCCCAAGGCTGTATAGAGCAAGAAGGGCCCTGGGTCCAGCCCAGAAAACCATTTTTTTTCTCCTAGGCCTCAGTGCCTGTGATGGAAGGGGTGGCCACAAAGGTCTCTGACATGCCCTAGAGACATTTTCTCCATTGTCTTGGTGATTAACATTTGTAGTTAACTTATGCAAATTTCTTCAACTGTCTTGAATATCCCCTCCCAAAATGGATTTTTCTTTTCTATTGCATTGTCAGGCTGTAAATTTTCCAAACTTTTATGGTCTGCTTCTCTTTTAAACATAAGTTCCAATTTCAGATCATGTCTCTTAAGTTCAAAGTTCCACAGATCTCTAGGGCAAGGACAAGATGCAGCCAGTCTCTTTTCTAAAGAACAGCAAGGGCGACTTTTACTCCAGTTTCCAGCAGGTTCTTTATCTCCATCTGAGACCCCCTCAGCCTGAACTTCATTCTCCATATCACCATGAACATTTTGGTCAAAGCCATTCGACAAGTCCCTAGAAAGCTGCAAACTTTCCCACATCCTTCTGTCTTCTGAGCCTTCCAAGTCTCTAGGAAGTTCCAAACTTTCCCACATTTTCCTGTCGTCTTCTGAGCCCTCCAAACTGTTCCAGCCTCTGACTGTTACTCAGTGACAAAGTTGCTTCCACATTTTCAGGTATCTTTATAGCAGTGCCCCACTCTCTGCAGTACCACCTTACTGTGTTAGTCCAATCTCATGCTGCCCAAGACTCAGTAGTTTATAAAGGAAAGAGGTTTAACTGACTCACAGCTCAGCATGGCCAGGGAGGCCTCAGGAAAGTTACAATCATAATGGAAGGAGAAGTAAACATATTCTTCTTCACATGGTGGTAGGAAAGAGAAGTGCAGAGTGAAGCAGTAGAAAAGCCGCTTATAAAGCCATCAGATCTCATGAGAACTCACGATCACAAGAACAGCATGGAGGAAGCACCCCCATGAGCTAATCACCTCCCATGAGATCCTTCCCCAACATATGGGGATTACAACTTGGATTACAATTCAAGACGAAATTTTGTGTGGGGACACAGCCAAACCGTATTATATTCTTTTTGTAGTTCCTAAATATGTCAAGTTAGGCTGTTGAGTTGAGATGTTTCTTCTTTTTTAAGTATTTATACACAGAAATTTCTTAGTACTGCCTTTGCTGCATCCCATGTATTTTGGTATATTGTGCTTTCATTTCCATTTTTTTCAGCATATTTTCTAATTTCCCATTCCTTCTTTGACACATTCGTTTTTAAGGAATGTGTTTAATTTTCACACATTTGTAGATTTTTCTTTTTTTTTCCCCATGATTGTTTTCTATTCATTCTATTTTGGTCACAAAAGATACTTTGTAAAATTTCAGTCTTTTAAAATTTATTAAGAATTGTTTGTTGTCTAATATATGGTCTATTCTAGATAGTTGTTCCATGAATATTTGAGAAAAATGAGTATTCTTCTGCAATGTAGAATGTTCTGTATGTCTGTTAGATTCCATTAGTCTATACTGTTGTTCAGGTCCTCTATTTCCTTATCAATCTTTTGTCTGATCATTCTATAGATTATTGAAAATATGGAAGTCTCCTACTATTATTAGAGCTATCTATTTCTCTTTTCAATTTTGTAAATATTTGCTTGCTTCATACCATTATGTATTTTTAAGGGTGTGGGTGGAATTGTATTGGTGCCTTAAATCACCATGAAGCAGGATCAGAAAGTTCATTCACATCTATGGTGACCATGTAGGTAGCTCACACAGATGTCCTGTAGGGAACATAGTTGACTGACACCCCAAGCTGTTGTACCTTTGGATCTACCATTGCACACAGTGAGAGAACACAGTTCTTTGGATGTTCCCAGCCAATAATTGAGCATGGCCAGAATTCTGGAGCTGAGCTGTTCTTGTTCAATGTGGAACACCTTCAGTGGGCACTTTTTGCTTGGGAATTGACTTTGTCTTGACCAAGGCTTTCTCAGAAGCATGCTAGGATCTGAAACCATTCCTTCCCAATTCTCCTTCTTTCTGTCTCTCCTTTCATAGATATTCAACCAATATCACAGTCTGAAGGTTTTCAGTGCCCGCTTCTGCTCTCTCTAACTTTATCTTTTACAGGTGTTTACACTCAATAAATTTCCTGTGCTGGAATCCTGTCTTAGAGTCTTCTTCTCAGAGGACTTGAGGTGACACACCTCACTCACAAGTGGTAGAATATAGCAGCTTTTCTAGGAATCAAGTAATCTTCCTTAAAAGTCCTTGACTCTCAATTCCCACCACATTAGAAGAAAATTCAAGTCTCTTCCATTTTGAATATTCATTTTATTTAAAGTTGAAGTCTCCACTGGACATATTTAGATAATATGGAAGATTCTGCTTTTCTAGTTTAAAAAAAATCCTATACCATTTTTCTTCTCTCAGATGATATTCCCTGTATATGTGAGGACTCTGCTTGTCTTTGCGGAGATAATACTAATGGTGGCAGTACTTGTAATTGTAGTGGTCTTGTTAGTAACTAATACTTATTCAGAGCTTTCTGTGAGCCAGAAACTATTATGTCTCATTAAATCCTTGAGTTATATCACCATGAAGTAGGTCCCATGAGGTATGTCCCCCATGAGCTAACTGGTTCAGTGTCTTTTTGCAAGTTAGAAAAAGATGGGTCTTCTTCCAAAGACATTGTTTTCATCTGTTAGGAAACTGTTGCTTTATACTGATTGTCTTAGAGTAAGACATTTCACTGCCATCTACTGGAAAATTTTTGTTAAATATTCAAAGTATGATGTCTGTAATGTGAATGGATCCTTACTAGATGTGACAATCTCACACAGCATACAACTGGTGTAGCTGTATGTGGCAGCCATGAAGTAAGGACTATTGCCTCCAAAAAGCATTTTATTTCTTCTTGTTGCTGTGGTAGCAATAGTGGTTGAGTGCTGGGAAATGTAACTTATAAGAACAAGGAATGAAAAGCATATCATTATAGTGGCTTCAAAATATGCCAATTATATATATCTAATTAAATTATTCACTATGACCCTGGGCATGGCTAAACAAAGTAACTTCTTACTCAGTACCCACTCTAAACATTATAAAAGTTTTAGCTTAAGTGAATGCTTGTACTTCACCACATTTAAATATCTATCTATCATGTTTATTGTACTTTAGGTTCTGGGGTACATGTACAGATCATGCAGGATTGTTGCATAGGTACATATATGGCAAGTGGTTTGCTGCCTCTATCTCCCTGTCACCGATAGCTGGCATTTCTCCCCATGTTATCCCTCCTCAACCTCTCTACCCGACACTGTCCCTCTCCTAGTCCCCTCCAACAGACCCCCAGTGTGTGATGCTCCCCTCCCTGTGTCCATGTATTCTCATTGTTCAACACCCTCCTATGGGTGAGAACATGTGGTATTTGATTTTCTTTTCTTGTGTCAGTTTGCTGATAATGATGTTTTCCAGATTCATCCATGTCCCTGCAAAGGACACAAACTCATCGGTTTTTATGGCTGCGTAGTATTCCATGGTGCATATGTGCCACATTTTCCTGTGTCCAGTCTATCATCAATGGGCATTTGGGTTGGTTCCAGGTCTTTGCTATTGTAAACAGTGCTGCAGTGAACAAACGTGTGCATGTGTCATTATAACAGAACAATTTATAATCCTTTGGGTATATACCCAGTAATGGGATTGCTGTATCTAATGGAATTTCTATTTCTAGGTCCTTTAGGAATCACCACACTGTCTTCCAGAATGGTTGAACTAATTAACACTCCCACCAACAGTGTAAAAGTGTTCCTATTTCTCCACATCCTCTCCAGTATCTGTTGTCTCCAGATTTTTTAATGATCACCATTCTAACTGGCATGAGATGGTATCTCAGTGTGGTTTTGATTTGCATTTCTCTAATGACCAGTGATGATGAGCATTTTTTCATATGAGCATTTGTTGGCCTCATATATGTCTTCTTTTGAAAAGTGTCTGTTCATGTCCTTTGCCCACTTTTGAATGGGTTTGTTTTTTTCTTGTAAACCTGTTTTAGTTCTTTGTAGATTTTGGATATTAGTCCTTTGTCAGATGGGTAGATTGCAAAATTTTTTTCCCTTTCTGTTGGTTGCCAGTTCACTCTAATGATTGTTTCTTTTGCTGTGCAGAAACTCTTAAGTTTAATTAGATCCCATTTGTCTGTTTTGGCTTTTGTTTCTAATGTGTTTGGTATTTTAGTCATGAAGTCCTTGCCTATATCTGTGTCCTGAATGGTTTTGCCTAGGTTTTCTTCTAGCGTTTTTATGGTGTTAGGTGTTATGTTTAAGTCTTTAATCCATCTGGAGTTAATATTAGTGTAAGGTGTCAGGAAGGGGTCCAGTTCCTTCCTTCTGCACATAGTTAGCCAGTTTTCGCAACACCATTTATTAAACAGGGACTCCTTTCCCCATTGCTTGTTTTTGTCAGATTTGTCAAAGATCAGATGGTTATAGATGTGTGGCATTGCCGCCGAGGCCTCTGTTCTGTTCCATTGATCTATATCTCTGTTTTGGTACCAGTAGCATGCTGTTTTGATTACTGTAGCCTTGTAGTATAGTTTGAAGTTAGGTAGCGTGATGCCTCCCACTTTGTTTTTTTTGCTTAGGATTGTCTTGGCTATGTGGGCTCTCTTTTGGTTCCATATGAAGTTTAAGGTAGTTTTTTCCAGTTCTATGAAGAGGGTAATAGGTAGCTTGATGGGGATAAGGTTGAATCTATAAATTCCTTTGGGCAGTATGGCCATTTTCGCAATATTGATTCTTCCTAACCATGAGCATGGAATGATGTTCCAGCTGTTTGTGTCCTTTCTTATTTCCTTGAGCAGTGGTTTGTAGTTCTCCTTGAAGAGGTCCTTTACATCCTTTGTTAGTTGTATTCCTAGATATTTTATTCTCTTTGTAGCAATTGTGAATGGGAGTTTGCTGTTGATTTGGCTTTTAGTCTGTTATTGATTTGTAGGAATGCTTGTGATTTCCGCACATTGATTTTGTATCCTGAGACTTTGGTGAAGTTGCTTATCAGTTTCAGGAGATTTTGGGCTGAGACGATGGGGTGTTCTAGATATACAATCATATCATCTGCAAATAGGGACAATTTGACTTCCTCCTTTCCTGATTGAATACCTTTTATTTCTTTCTCTTGCCTGATTGCTCTGGCTAGAACTTCCAATACTATACTGAATAGGAGTCGTGAGACAGGACATCCTTTCTAGTGCCAGATTTCAGAGGGAATGCTTCCAGTTTTTGCCCATTTAGTATGATATTGACTGTGAGTTTGTCGTAAATAGCTTTTATTATTTTGAGATACAGTCCATTGAGACCTAGTTTATTGAGACTTTTTTAGCATAAAGGGCTGTTGAATTTTGCCAAAGGCCTTCTCTTCATCAGTTGACATAATCATGTGGTTTTTGTCTTTGATTCTGTGTATGTGATCAGATTATGTTTATAGATTTGCGAATGTTTAACTAGCTTTGCATCCCCAGGATGACACCTCCTTGATTGTGATGGATAAGCTTTTTGATGTGCTGTTGCAATTGGTTTGCCAGTATTTTATTAAAGATTTTTGCATCCATATTCATCATGGATATTGGCCTGAAGTTTTCTTTTTTTGTTGAGTCTCTGCCAGATTTTGGTATCAGTATGATATTGGTCTCATACAATGATTTGGGAAGGATTCCCTCTTTTTGTATTGTTTGGAATAGTTTCAGAAGGAGTGGTACCAGCTCCTTCTTATATGTATGGTAGAATTCAGCTGTGAACCCATCTGGACCTGGGCTTTTGTTGGTTGGTAGGCTATTAATTGCTGCCTCAACTTCAGCCCCTATTATTGGTCTATTCAGGGTTTCAACTTCTTCCTGTTTTAGGCATGGGAAGGTGTAAGTGTCCAGGAATTTATCCATTTCTTCCATGTTTACTGGTTTCTGTGTATAGAGTTGTTTGTAGTAATCTCTGACAGTAGTTTGTATTTCTGTGGAATCAATGGTGATATCCCCTTTATCGTTTTTTATTGCGTCTATTTGATTCTTCTCTCTTTTCTTTTTTTGTTAATCTGGCTAGCAGTCTGCCTATTTTGCTGATCTTTTCAAAAAACCAGCTACAGGATTTATTGATTTTTTTGAAGAGTTTTTTTGGGTCTCTCTCCTTCAGCTTTGCTCTACTCTTAGTTATTTCTTGTCTTCTGCTAGCTTTTGAGTTTTTTTGATCTTGCTCCTGTAGCTCTTTGAATTTTGACGATAGGGTATTGATTTTACATCTTTCCTAAATTATAAATTATATATAATTAAATTTCCTAAATTAAATTATATCAGTTCCACAACTGAAAAATATAATGAGATGAGTTGTATTTTTCCCAGAATTAATAAAGAATGGAATGGGTGGCCCATTTATCATGCCAGTTATCAAATGTTAGCATATGCTCTCTACATGGATGACCAGTTTAAAAAGCAATTTAACAGAAGAAGTATACTGATATAGTTTAATTTATTGGTTTTAATTCGGAAGGTACTGCAGTATTTTAGGTTGCCAAATGTCATATTTATAAACTTAAATTCCAATTGGACAAAACTATGCTAAAAATACTATCTTTAAGTTTTAAGGCTGCTATAAACTGAATTCTGTTCTCTACAGATTTATATGTCGAAGACTTAACCCACAATGTAACTATTTGGAGATTGGATGCTTAGGATGTAATTAAGGTTAAATGAAGTCACAAAGTTGGGGCCTTAGTCCAGTTAGATTGGTGGCCTTATAAGAAGAAAAAGAGGAAGTGATTCTCTCTCTCTCTCTTGCTTCCTTGTCTCCAAGTACACACAAGAAGTCATGTGAGTACACAGCAGGAAAGTGCTGTTAGCAGCCCAAAGAAATCACCCTCACCAGCTATCAACCCTCTTGGCACCTTGATTTTGGACATTCATTCTCTGTAACTGTGAGAAAATAAATTTCTGTTGTTTAAGTTACTCACCCTGGTAGTCTGAGAAGACTAATAGGATGCTAATTGGATTCTGAATCAATGAAATCTTACTTTTCACTGCATCTAGCAAAAATTTCAAAAATCTCTAAATATCAAATTTCCTATTTCAAATAAAAGTTGAGATTTTTGCCAGGTGCAGTAGCTTGCACTTATAATCCCAGCATTTTGAGAGGCCAAGGTAGGCGGATCACTTGAGGTCAGGAGTTTGCGACCAGCCTCGCCAACATGGTGAAAAATCTCATCTCTACTAAAAATACAGAAGTTATCTGGGTATGGTGGCATGCACCTGTATTCAGGAGGCTGAGACAGGAGAATCCCTTGAACCTAGGAGGCGGAGATTACAGTGAGCTGAGATTGCAATACTGTACTTTAACCTCGGTGATAGAGCAAGACTCTGTCTGAAAAAAAAATGAGATTTTTATTTGAGATAGGCAGTTAGATATTTAGTTGGTTAAAATTCATATTTTAAAAAATTTTCCATTTCAATGAATGCTTTCAAATTACTCTAAAATTAATATGTGGTATAAGTGGAAATATCTACATGACTCTTATTTGCCAACTATTTTTTTTTAATAATACGTGTCATATAAACCTTATGTAACAACTCCAGTTGCAGGCCAAAAATTTCTATAGGACTAATACGATCTTTCTCTGAAGTCCTGATATGATGGCTAAAAGAAATAAATATATAAACAATAAACAAACCCAATTAGTCTGAACAGGCTTAAAGCTTAATTACTTAGTCTGATATAATTTTAATAAAGTCTCTCTGATAATCATCCCTCTTTTTTCCCAGTTCCTATTCTTAGTATGATATCCAGGTATATAGGAGGAGAGGAGTGTGGCATTCATGTCCTCATGGAGTGGAAGGAATCTGTAGCCTTTCATGGCTTCTGAGGGTGTGCTGGCTGGTATCCACTGGTCACTGAAGCAATGCCTATTACGTTTATACACGTAAATTATAATTGAGCAGAGCAATTATAATTGGGCAGATGACTAGGTGCCCACGTGGCCTCCTGTGTGGAAGTCTTCAGCTGATTAATCATGGTTCTTCTCTTGGCCCAGTAAGATTTCTGGTGGTGCTTCCTGTTGAACTTGACTTCACCTTGGTTTTTTCTTCTAGTTTTGACTCCCATTCACCCTCAGCCCAAGGTGTCTCCTATGCCACACTGTAAGTTTACTCTGCACCAGCATGTTTGCTCCTCTGACTTGTTTGCCAGTCAGACAGCAGTGACTTCTGAGTCTGCTGAAGGTCACTTGGAAAACAAGAGAAGCTCAGGAAAGCTGCCCCTGAAGGCTTCCATCTTTCCAACCTTTGTGGGACTTTATTTGATGTAGTCGTGGTCCATACTGTTGGATTGCAAAGTGGCCTCCTCTTCTTAGTGTCCAAAACAGGAAATATGAGGACAAAAGTTACCTTTCATTGAGGAACAAAGCTTGGAGAAGCAAAATGTTAGAAATTAGCTCATTTTGCACTGCTAATAACTTTTTCTCCTCTGCTCACAATTTTTTTAGAGTCATAAAGAGAAGACTTTTCCTTCTTTTCCTCATCTATACCTATTTTATCTAAAACTCTAAGATGTCAACTGCCACAACTGTCCTTTAAATGGATTTAAAGTAATTTAGAGAATCCTTACACAGTATAAGGGTTTTGCTTATAATGATTTATTTTATTGATAAGTTCTGTTTTTTGAAAGTCAGAAACTGAGTATTACTTAATGGTAATATTTGAATTCTTTCTGTAATTTATTCTAATCTGTCCCCAGCCATGGGATATCTCATGGAGCCTAGAATGAAGGTTATATACTTACAAAGCAATAGAAATAAGAAACTTTTCCCCAAACATTTGGCTTAGGTTTCTGTAAGCCAGCCAGCCCGCCAAGAGACAGCTTAGTGACAACCGTATGAGTGGTAAAGTGAGCATGTACATGTTTGTGTCTTGCCCTTTGTCTAGGGTGATGCCCAAGCATCAACTTTATTTTAAAAGCCCCATAGTTGATTTTGTATGTGGCCAAGATGGAGAATCACTGCTATATGCATGTGTAAAGAAATAGACTATTGATGCTTAAAGGTAGTGCATTGTATCTTATGAAGAGCAGTTAGTCTTTAAGGGTCTTCCGAGCTTATGTTTAAAATTCTTTTATCTATTAAGACAGTTCTTAATTTTCTTCACGTGAGTAAGTGATGACCAAACCAAATGCCTTCATTTAAACATTATCCAAATCTAGCATCAGATTTCATAACAGAAACAGCCTTATCCCATGTGGATGAAAGGAGAGGGGCTTAGAAGTTTTCACAATTACCAGACTTCATAAATAGTTGGACGCATGTGAGTCAAAATAGAACCTACATGCCTAGTAAAAATTCTCACTATTAAACCTTATAGATCTGAATTAAAAGTCTGAAATTCTATTGTTTATTCATTATCCAGTAATAGTAGCCTCCTGGTGAGTGCAGACACTTTACTGGTTTTGACAAAATATATTTAATGTTACATTCAAAATATTCAGTTGCATAAATTAAATTTTTGTATTGCACGCATTCTTTTGTAAAGACCACCAGAAAATGAGAGGGAAATGGACATTCCATTGCAGTGCTAAGGCCAAGGACCAAGACTTTGAACAAATCCCACTGTCAATCTATGTGCAGGCATGACTGGACCGTATATGCAAGGCAGCAGCCCTGGCACTGCTGGTGTTGACTTTCCCACCCATCCCTGAGAGATAATCACCCTTTAAATCAAAACCTACAAGGCGTGAGAACTGCAGGAACTCAACATAATCTAAGAGCTTGGTTCTTTTATATCCCATAATGCATTTCCCCTAAATGACCTTTACTATTCCATGGCACTTAAACCTGTTCTTAAAAAAAAAAAAAAAAAAAAAAAAAATCAGGTTGGAAGAGAAGAGGCTAAGAAGCATGTAATTCTGCTCACAATTCATTTTTACAGGCTTCACTGGAATTAATTACTGAAAACTTGTTTATGAAGTAATTAATTTTATGCAGTTCAGCACCATCTGCAGATGCATTATTTTCATTCAAAACTAATATTATTTGATAGAAACTGAAAATTGTTAGAAATTTTGAGAAAGCCAAAATGTTTGCGTCTTTGTTTACATTATACAATTAGATAAATAAATTATGTCTTATAAAAAACCCTTTCAAAAATATCAACTGGATTACCTTTAAGATAGATGTTGAGGGAAAAAACAAACCACAAATTCAAAATGTTGACCTTAACTTCAGAGGTTATTTAGTCTAACTTAGATTTCGAGGCTATAATAATGTACTCCTCTGTAATAATACTATACAAAGTCTTCAAAACTCTGCAGACTTACAAAGTTTTTATACAGCTTGCAAAGTTTGTATTATTCCCATCCACGTTTAACAAACCCCAGCTATTGTTCCTATAATGCTGGACTGCAGAGCACAAGCATCCTCTGGTTGCACATATACTCCAGAATTTGCTCCTGAGAGCCTGATAAAAAACTAATCAAAAGAGAGTATGAAGAGGAAGTAGAGTATATTACCCTTTTTTTTTTTTTTGGTGGACTCCCTGCCTAGTCTTCATTAGTTTTGCTGTCTCACCCTTTTGTGGGCCTGTTCTAATTTATTTTGGGCCTTAGGCATGTGAGTCAGTAGTTTTAGCTTTTCATGACAGGTTTAAATAGCAGGTAAACCTTGCTAGAGCATAGCCCACTATGCCAAGATCAGAGTTTATCAACAGATACTGTGGAACAGCAGATTCTCTGATTTGCAAACCCTGGACTACTGCATGCAGTTTAAGATCAAGAACCACCGTGTCATTTCCTTGGTCTTAAAGACACCCTGGGAATGATTATGATTCATCAGTGACAGACCCAGGAAAATAAAACATCTGTGTTTTGGACATGGTCTCAAGATTATCCCATTGCAGAATCTTGGTGTTGTGTGAGTCAAGGTGTGGGGTTCACCTAGATATGCTCCTTTCATTGTTGGTGTAATGAGCACACATGCAATGCATTTGAAGAATTGGAGTAGATATTTCAGCCCTCAAGTCACGCAGACTGTTTTTCTTGTATTAGCAGTATTCACCTCTCTGACAGGGTTGAAAACATTTTCAGACAGAAGTATATTTTTTACAGGTACAAAATATGTGCTCTGAGAACTCATGTTTAAAGCTATAAATGTAGAATTTGGTTTTTAAATTTTTTAAATGTGGTTTTTCTTTTACGTGGTATTTCCTATCTGTTAAGATGTCCTGGCCTTCACTTGCTGTGAAATGAGTTGTCAGAGAAGCAACAATATATGACTGATACCTCCTTTTTTTTTTTTAATGTTGCCTTAAAATTCATCACAGAAAATTATATAAGCCATTTATTCATGGCAAGGAGAGAAAGCCATTTAAAAAATTGAATGATTGGTTCAGGAAATAAAATCTTTCTAGAAGAGACTATTTATAACATCCTGTTTATGTGGTTACTGTCTGTGTGAACCTTTCCCAATAATTTTAATTAACTAAATCTCACTTGTAAAAGTATAAAGGTAATAGCAGAAAAAATCCTGGGAATTTGTCTGTAATTTAGTCCCATAGGCAAAATAAGTCATAGCAATTCTAATGCCATTTTTGGCAAAAGAAAGTCATGCAGTTTCAGACATTTATTTAACTGACATTTATGGGAAGGAAGTTTCACCTAGAAAGCTTAAGAATGTGAAAACATGATAAGTCATCCTTTTCTCTTTCTTGTACAGGTAATTTGATCTTTATCTCATACCTTCACACTTAAACACTGAAATGAAGTGTTTGTACTACCTAAACTGAGTGATAAGACCGAAAGAAACAAAGTCAGAGGCTCAGGAGGCCAATTCACAGTGAGAGCTAGATAAAATCACCCAAGACTAAATGCTGTTATTGACTAAGTTGGCACAATTTAACACTGATTTTGACATCAGAAGACTAAAGTTCACAAAATACTTTATCCTCTAAAGAGAAGCTACAACCTTTGCTGAGAAACAATTTGACTTTTTAGAATTAATGCTTTAGTGATGCATATTTTTAAAAATATAGACTATGGCTATAGTCATTGGTTATCAACTTCTGTTAGTATGTTTTGACCCATAGCCTTATTTCAACACCTCAGGATAAACTAGCAGGATGCATTTTGAAATAAACATGTTCACATATGCATGTTTAAAATATTTTGAACTAGAAAAGAAGCTTAAAATGCAGTTTTTAAAGATTTTTATGTGTTTGAGGAGATTATTTATCTCCCTTTTTGTGGTTTAAAATTTAAAGTTGGAGTTCTACAAATGTAGAAGTAGACATTTCATGGAATGCAGCAAACATCCGTCTTTCTCACCCCCATAGCACAAAGATTAAAGTAAATGACTAAAACACATGTAAACCCTCAAGGGTGAATGAATAGGAGAGGAATCAACATGAGATGACAGGAAAATTTTAGAAGATGAAAAACTGAGAACTTCAGCAGCAGAGCAAAGGGAAGTGAAAATCAAGTGCCTGAAGAAAGAGGCACAACAGTGACGATTCAGAACCCACAATAGGCAAAGCTGATGGTAATGTTAGATGCCACCGAAGAGAGTAAGCTACAGAGCTAAAAAGAGCGGAAATAATCTCAAAGGCTTCCCAGTTATCTGCCTGACCCCACTAAGCAGGTGGTCACTTCTTCCCTGTACAAAGGGGACCTGGTGGGTTCTTCCCAGAGGAATTGAAGACAGGTGACAGCCTTGGATACTATGCATAGCCGAGACGGGTGCAAGGTTCAGGCCTAAACACACGAGGTTCAATAGATAACTGTACACCTAATACTGAGACCTTACCACCTTCCCTAGCCCGTAGTCAGCCTTACCCTAAAACAGAAGCATGAAGAAGCACATTCTGAAGAAACTGAAAAATCCTGGAGAGAAAAACATAGACACTGACATTTGATAATTTTTAATAGGGTAAAATCTGGCAAATTTCATTAACATCACTTTCTTGAAGGTTCTACTACACACCCTTCCCCATGCACACAACCTCTATCCAGTTCTTAGTGCTGACTCACAGACACTCAAATATACCAAACATTTGAGGAAAATGCCTGAATGAGACAGACACAAAAAGTAACAAAAAGTGGGGAAATATGAGACAATTGATACAATAGAGTGAACAGGAGAAATTTATCAAAAATTGAAATTAACTTTCCAAAACATAAAATACTACATCTGTGCAGCAAAAATGGGATGTTATTCAAAATGAAACATTTTTTAAAAAATAGATGAAAATACACTTAAAACTCAGCAGAAGAATTAGAAGACAAAGGCTTAGACCATTTTGAAAAAATCTCCCCAAAAAAGCAGAATAAAAATAAATGGAAAAAATCAGAAACAAAAGCCTACAAAAGTAAAGAGAATTTTTTCAAGATATTTAACAGTTGTATAATAGGAGTTACTGAAAGAAAATACAGTGGCAGAAATGTAGAAAAATGAACTAAAAGTTATACAAGAAATTACCCTGTGCTGAAGGATCTGTGTCTACAAATTGAAAGGATATTTTTAGTATCAGTAGAAAAAAACTGAGATCACAGCATTTTCTCCTGAAATTTCAGAGCACTAGGGTTAAAGAAAACTTTGACAGGAAGTGATATTTAGCCCAAATTTTTGCAGACAAACCATTAAATGCAAAGATAAAAAATATTTGGGGGCATGAACTGCCTCTAAACATTTACCTCTCCTTACCTTTTCAGTGGAAGCTACTGGAGAATCCACCATGAAATCTAGAGATAAAACCAAGAAAGAGTTATAATAGAATCCAGGAAACTAGGGACTCAGTGTAAGAGCAAGGTAAAGGGAATTCCCAAGAACACGAAAAGCAAAGCAGAGTTGTAAAACGGGTTTAGAGAGTAGCTGATCTAGATTAGTACTGAAGGAATCCAGGAGCATGGCCTTCACGAAAACGAACAACTCTCACTGATTATTGGTTAAACCCTGTAGAAAACTGTATCAAGACTCTAATGGAAAATGTACAAATAAAATTAAAATTAAGTACACAAAATATTGGGAATATAAAAAAGTGGTAAATGCCCAGAAAAAGTATATAAAGAATACTATTTAATAAAAATGGTATACTGTTTGGCTCAGCAGTTAGCAATATTTATATTGTCCTAATCAACAGTACAAAAATTCAATTAAACCAAAATCAAGGTACTAGGGAAAGATGCAAAGGCATTGTAGTATAATACAAAGAAACAAAATCCTCAAGTTCCACACTGGAACACAACAAACAATGTATAGAGTGGAGATATTAGAAATTAGAGCATCAGTATGTGGCTTAGAAATATGAGTATTGAAAGTGGCCCCCACTAGGAAAGACCCACCAGCTCCAATCCCCTTCCCCAAAATAAATGAATCATTTGGAAATGGTTTTGGTTTTAAGCTTTTTTGTGCCATTTAGCTTGTGAAAAAATGTGCTGAATACTGTTAAAAAAAAAAATAGCATTTAGAAACAAGAGTAATTCCAAATGTAACTATTTTACTTTAATAAAAATATAATTCAATGTATATACCAGCAATACTAACAAAATTATCAATATTATGAAAAAGTAAACCATTTTTCAAGAATGCTTGTGAAAGCTTATGAATGTATTTAAATATACTCAATAGCAAGGCTGCAAATTGAATGTTTTTGTTGAAAGTGTATTGAAAGAAGAATAACCCGTATTTTCAGATGTACTGCATACTGTTTAAAAGGGTGAAAATTTTGCATTTATATATATATGCCATTTAAAAAAAGCCTGAATTCAGCTCTGAGGCTTCCAAAATAAATAAATAATATACCCAATAAATTATCAAAATATCCTCAATATCATTATGTTTACTAAAGAATAGAAACAAATACAAAGACATAAAAGAAGAAATTTTCTCATTTAATTCTCAAATTGTCACAGGGAGAAAATAAAATTGTTTTCTGATTTTGATAATTTTTCATCGCAGTGGATGATCTCCCAAATATAAAATTCATTATACTCTTCTTGCAAAGTCACTTTCATAAATGTTTTAAAATGGTATAGAGCAAGGTACATTTCATGGGTTTCATTCGTTGTCATAAAGAGTGATCTTCAGAATATAAAAGAAAATGATGGATAAAGCCTTAAGCTTCAACACATCTACTGTTAGACATATTATACATTAAGATAGAACAACTCACATTCCATCTCATTTAAACTCGGCAAATCTTTGGATCTGCGTAGAGACACTGAATGTGTATAGAAATATCACTTATTATTTATGCTTATAAAATGTTTATTTACATTCCTTCTCTGCCTTTCTATAAAGATCTTGTTGGCTTGGTGATGTTGGTACTATTTCAAAAGGTTTTGCCCAGCTCATGTAGCTTATAAAGCAGAATTAAGACTCAAAACCAGGTCTTCTGACTATGATCTGATACTCTTCCTACCACTTTCTCTGAATGTTTTAATGTAGGAAGAGCACCTGTTTCTAATTTTGTAGTCATATACTTACTGTTTTTCAATGAATATCTCTCCTATAAACTACTTATTACTCACTGTGGGAAACCAAAATATTAAACCCCGTAATATACTTCTTTGACGTATTTCAAGATGGCATTTCAGAGAAGATAGAACTACAAGAATAATTGAAAAGCTGACTTTTGTGGAGAGTTGCATCTGTAGAGGAAATAAAGTGAAATAAACAACAGATGCAAACAGGCTCTCTCTGAACCACACCACCCCAGTCTGAATCTAGGAAAGATTAACTGAGAGTCTGATGCCTTTAAAGGCCTGACAAAAACATTTAGCATCTATTCTTTCTGATGGTTTCTACCTTCAAAATTTTGGCTACATGTTAAGATCATCTTTGCTGGCCAAGTGTTTATTTTCTCTCTCTTTCATAACCCATTTGTCACCATAATCTGTCATGCTCCAAGTCCCTGTTCTTTCTATAACTTCAAGATGGTATAAAAGCATCAACCATGTTACCTTTTGCATACATGTACATGTAATAAAATTTGTATATCTTTTTTCTCCTTTATTATAAGTTTGTTTTACAGACTCAAATTATTGAATCTTTGGGGGAAATTTAAACTTCCCTACAGTTTTGGTGCACTGAATAGGTTAACAAATCTCTTTGTTCTGGAGCCTGCAGACACAGTCTTAGGATAACTGACACAAAGCTAATGAAGAAAATAAGAATTTTTTTTTTTATTTACCAAGTCAGTTCTCCCAGATCTCTGCCTTTGACCCCAGGTCAAATGAGGGTGGTAAGAGTCTTGCCTTCTTTAATTTCCCTAAATTGGATTGACAGGAAAAAAAATGTGAACTAGTTCACTTAGTAAATGAATGAATTGGCTATATTTAAAAGAAAGCTTTTTAGAGAGCTCTTGTCTTAACTGTCTTAATGGTATCAATCAAAAGACTTAAAAAAAAATGTGGCCTTAAAACTCCCATGACAGATTGTTTTTAAAAGAAAGCAGAAATCAGATTTAAAAGAAAGCTAAAATTATTTGTACGCTCAGACTGCCTGCTTTGGATCCCCTGTGGGATTTGCAGTGAAGGCGATTTTGTCTGCTAGTCAAGAAGCTAAAATTCCATGCATTCACCACCATGGCCTGGTGTTCAATTCTTGGTCAGGGAAGCAGTCCCTTGGAAAAAAGTCCTTTAACTCTGGAGAAGAAATATTTATAAAAATTGATTTGATATTTGTGTGACTATTGGCTTTTTAGGGTACCCATTCACTATTGATTTTTTTTTCTGTTCTGTAGTCAGCTTTGATTTTCTGTCTTACCAACTATTTCTGGCAGTGAGACACATGAGATCGTTGGCGTTTGTGTGCAGAACATCAGCTAAGAAGCTGAGACCATGGAGAAGTGGCCAGATAGAAATGGGTTTGTGCTCCATTTGTGGCTAGCAAAACCTTGCTTTGTTTAAACTGTCTTTGGGATGGTTCTCGGTCTTATGCACACTGCTTCTCTGCACCTGTTTGGAGATATCTCATGCATCCTTGGTTAAGTCATAACCTTGGTTAAGACTGTCAGTTTTGGTGAGTCACATTGAAGGTTGCTTTGGTTTAAAAGAAAGGGAAAAAAGGTTGAAAGTTCAGGAATATTGGCTGTTTGTCCTGGCTAAAATCTAATATGAAATCTGGAAGGATATATATATTTTAAAGAGTTCTATGGTCAAAAGTCAGCTTAATAAAGAGGTGACATTCAAGCTGTAATTTTATTTTGAAAAAAGAAAAGTGGGGAGGTTTCTGTTCTTTCTCTTTTGGATTCTGTTTGTGAGAATATCTTTCAGTTCACTAAAACTCATTTTTATTTTATGTTTCCTTTGTTAATTTTCTTTTTTGTTGGTATGATTTTTGCTGAGGAAATGTAATACTTCATTGATCTTCACTGGGAAGATAAAAAATTTCTCCAAATCAGCCTTTCTATGACTTGCTCTTCTATTTACATCTACTCCTCCTCCTTTTTTGCCACCTTTAATATCACATGAAGAGATCTAGAGGTGACTTCTAGAAGCTCTGAAACCCCTTGACAAACACAAAAAAAGACTTTACACATTGCCTTTTTGGGGTCTTCCATCTTTCTTATGGAGCCCCAAGAGTCATGGGTGGGTTTTTATCAGATCTAAAGCTCTGTTCTCTTTTGCATTGAGTTCTCTGATCTGTCTGGCTTTGGGGGATATCAGAGATTATTTGTTCTGTAGAGAGCACTTGACCTTTAAGTGTGCAGTGGCTGACAAATCACTGTCGAGGACTGCAGGTTTGAAAGTAGCTAACAGTAGTTTTTTTGCAGTGAAAGGCTATTACTACAGAATGTTACTCGTTTTCTTGCATGTTTAAGTAGAAAGATACAGTCTGAACACTTGGAAGTTGTGAGAACACTAATCATCTCATCAAGGGGTAAGACTTCTATGGGAATGAGCTAATTGCAGAGTGGACTGATTGGCGCTGGGTCTCTTACAAGCCTTGGGGAATGTCCTGGCAGCAAGGTGCATTGTGGAAGTGTTTTGTAGGCTTGTCCCATGACGTTTTCCTCTTTTGGTGAGACCCATGATTCAGTATAAAAATGAGATCCTAGACTTCTGGAGCTCTAGGTGCTATACCTTCCAGCTACACCTGCTTTTCACATATATAAGTATTTTCCCTGAAAACTGCAAACGTTTTGTTGGCCCTATTTAGTGATGGGTCCACCCTGAATTAGTAATCCAGTTAAGAAACAGAAACAAAATTAAAAAGCCACGTGTCAATTAAATTGATCTCCAAAATGCAACCTTTTGACATTCAGCTGGTATTGTGAACATGTTTCTGATTTTGTTTTTTCCCTAGGCTCATCTGTAAAATCCTGGATGAATTCCTGTAATCTTATGTTACCTTGGCATTCATTTTCAATCTTCCTCTAAGTAACACATCTCAACTCCTTGTTGAAAAATCTTAAATTCTCTTTATGCGCTTTGAGACATAAATTTACTCTTCCGCTTTCTCTAGAAATCACTAAGGTCTTTGGCCATGTGGGACACATAAACTGTTTTACTTGTCCTGGTTACAGAATCACAGTATAATCCAACTGTCCTTTTAAAAGAGTGAGTTTCACCTGGATCATGGCTAACATTTTAAAATTAACTCTACAAAATTTTTATTGATATTTGTCTGTATTGTTATGTGTACATGTGTAGGTGTCTATGCTTGCATATTATCTGCATGATACCAAATTGACAAAAATAAATGAGTGCTCATAAAAATAAATATCTCAAATCTTTTCAGATTCACCTGACTTTATTAATTTTTGGTTAGTAAAGCTAGTTTTCAAATTGTTGGTAAAAATGAAATAGAAATAGTAATGTCTTCGGAATTTAATTAGACATTTTTGCCTAGGTCTCCTGGTCAGAAGAGTTAGCATTTTCTCTGCTAGATTTATTAAGGTCCTAACACCATTGCTTCCGTAATTTTGTGATACTTGCCTGATTTCTCTGTGAGCTTATGTCTTTTGTTTTGGGCCCTTAGATTCTGTTGTCTAGACAAGTGGCCATATTGAGGCCTGGGGGCATGTGTATTCACCACGCCTGGGCCATCAGCTACAGGAGAGGGTAAAGCCTGTCTTTCTGGACCCAGCTCTGCCTCCTGGCTATACGGTGAGAAGTTGTATCCTACAGGCATTGTTTCCATGGTTCTGTCCTTTGTCCTGGGCTCTGCATCTGAAACAATTAAAATGGCTTAATTCCTAGATTTTTTTTTTTTTTTGGTACTGGAAATTAGGATGACTAAGAGTAAATATTGTGATTAATATATGTAATTAAAAGTACTAGAAGTATAGAAAACAATTTTGTATGTGAAGTGTACAAGAGAAGTAGGATGTGTTTTTGGTAAGGAAGTTTATACAGAAAGACGTGAGAATGTGATTTTGTTTTAAAAAAGTAATTTTGTCTAGAGATTACTTAAAACTTCAAATTCGCAAGTCACACTGCCATGTGTGTACCTATGTAACAATCTTGCATGTTCTTCATATGTACCCCCAAACCTAAAATGCAATAAAAAGTATAAAAAAAAAAAAGATCTGTGAAGAAAAGGAAAAGAGAAGGATAAAGTAGAACATACTATGATGCTGTTCTTTGTTATAAGGCTTTTAAAACTATTTGCATATATTACTTTAATAAAATAAAATTTACATTGAAAAAAAACTTCAAATTCAAGAAATTTTAAAAATCATATAGATAAAACTAAATAGATATAGAAAACTAAAAAAGAGTAAAAAATGTTTAAGAGGTTATAAAAAGTTTATGTAAGTTTTATCTTGTGTGGTCAAAGCTGATTGAGATTCGATATATTTGTTTACAAGGTTTTGTTAAAATTAGATTTAGAACACTGTACCAACACAAAGGTAGAATTTGGTTTTCTTTTTTGAACAAGATTTTCATACAGTATTAAGAAGAGATAATAAGTAACTTTGGTTTACCTTTTGAATAAACTGCGAAAAATAAAGGGAGGGGGGAGAGTTTGCATCATTCCACCTTTATTATGTCTTTGGTTTGAAAAACTGAGCCTTCTATCTATCATAAATTAAGGGGTCTTGCCTTTTAAAATCTTTTAATTATTACTTTGGCTAAATGAGTAACTATTTTATGATATGTGATCTTATTTGGAATAAAAGTTTTAAACCTTTGATATTTGACAAACTTCAAAAATAAAATTTCAGTATTCTAAAATTCAATCTTTATTATATCATACTAACTGTGGGCATTCAAACCATTCAAAAAAAGAAGTTGAGACCCTGAAAGTCCAAGAGAGACATGTTTAGATTACGTGGTATGTTATAAATATATGGAAAGAATTGACAAATAAGAAATAATGTTTACATTTTTGGTTATATTTGTAAGAAAGTTATTAATAAGTTCCAAATTATATGATTTCTGAAATGTATGATATATCTTGATATGTATTATTAGTTATAATAATATGTTAAAATTTTTTCTAGGCTACAGAAAATAACCAAATTTCTTTGTCAATTGTATCTCTAACCGTGACCATTTTTAGTGTTGTTGACCACATTAAATAGCTTTATTTGAATACTATTTTTCTAAAAGCACTTTGCAAATCCTACAGTCTTGTGTCTTCAAGGTGATTCATGGAAAGGATAAACAACCCTGATAGGTACTCTCAAATACAGACCTCTGCTTATAACTTTGAAATTATTCAACTTTACTGGGTAAAAATTTCAAAAACTCCAATGGAAAAAAAAATTAGATATAGTCCAACTTTGACTGGAATGTCATATTCAGGTATGGCCCCACCGCTTTAAGAAATTGAAGTTGACTTTAAAGTCAATAGATTTGGATAAAGGCTGGTCTGATAACCTTGTTTACACAGTTTCCTGACACAGTTCCTGATCTTGTAGTAAGTTAAAAATGTCACTTTCTAATAGGCTGAGGAGCCTCAAAATATTTTGGGGTTCTTGGGAAGAGAATAACTCATTCAATTTGTACAGAGATTACAGACATAGTCTTTAGGTTAGCTCCTAAAACTTCACGGTTTTTTAAAATCTAATCTGAAATCCATTATGAAAAAGTTCCCATTAAACCAAGTTAAAAAGAGGCTATATGGCCAGTTACTATTTTTGCTGTACTTTATGCAAAAATCAGCCCAAGTATAATAAGACCAAAACATTTAACAAATAAATTGGTCTCATTATGATTTGTTTTTAGTAGACACAGGGAACTAGAGAGAGAAAAATTACGTTTCAGAAGAAAACTCTAGTACATTTGTTATTAAATTCTAGTCCTAGACAATGCTTTTGAGATTTTGTTGTTTATCTGTAATCTGGACTAAATGCTTAACCTTTAGTTCCTCTAATACTTGTCTTTGGCTCTTGTGACTACCATTTTTTATTTTCTCCCACCATTCCGACTTAAAATCACTAGAAATTAAAACTCTATTCTTCTTGAAGCACTGCAAACTGAGGCTAGGCAACTTGAAAAGGTTGGGATAAATCACTACAGCAACTCATATATGAAAGGTTGTGATGCTAGTTGGTGTATGGACAACTCAGAAAATTCACTTGAATACCTAATTCAAACTACAATCCAAAAAACTCTGTGATTGTCACTTTAACTGAAGGTGTTTCAGACACTCTAGAATAGTTTTTCTGGAGTAGTTCCTAGACTACTCCATACATTAACCTTTGCTGTTTTTCCTTCTGTTTCCATAGAAATGCCTCGTATTAAAGAACTGCATTAGATATAGTCTTAACTTTGTTGAGAACCTGTATGTAATAGTACCTCCTGAAATAAGATACAACTGTTTAACAAAACAGACCTATTTTCAGTACTAAGAGACTGATTCAAGAAGACATGAGATATAATATACTTAAATTTATTCTTCTATTTTTATGTTTTCTTCCGCTTTCATTTAATTCTTACCTAAAACTTCTAACCCAAGTCTCTCCAAATCTATCTACTTGGCTTTTAACGTATGAATTTTTCCAAAAGTAAAGTTTCAAAGAGGAGATGAAAGGTAATCAAAATATTTAACCCGAAAATATACATCTTGGACATATTTTAATATGACTATTCAGGAGAGCTGGAAATACAAGAATAGCTGAAAAGTTGATATTTGCCTCTGCGGAAGAAATAAAGTGAAGTAAACAACAGATGCAGACAGGCTTTATCTGAACACCACCCCCCAATCTCCAGTTGTCTGGACCTAGGAAAGATTAACTGAGAGTATGATGTGTTTTAACTGAGAGTATGACACCTTTAAATGTCTGACAAAAACATTTACCACTGTCTACCATGTATTCTTTCTGAGGGCTGCTACCTGTGAGATTTCATGTGTATAACAAGACTGCTTTGTTAGCTAGACCCTTCCTCTTCTCTCCTTGCCATAGCCTGTCTGATCACCATAACCTGTCATATTCTGAGTCCCCATTCTTTCAGTAACCTCAAGATAGTATAGAAACAGCATCAACTATGTTGCATTTATTTGAGTTTATCTATTTTGTATGACTCCTGTGAACACACACACATGTAATAAAATATGTATGCCCTTTTTCTCTTAAAGCTATCTCTTATCGGTTTGTTATATGGAATCAAATTATCAAAACTTCAAGGGAAAAATTTAAAATTCCCTACACCATCCATTTATACTGAAAACATTGCCATAATATATAAATAGAGATCCCTGACAACTTACAGTGCTCTGCACTTTTGTTTAAAAATGAAAGTCTAAATATGGAAAATAAAACCCTCACATAACCCCTTTTTCAACTAAAGTTATCACCTTTCATTGTTTTTGCCATTTAGTGGCAAGATTAAGAACCACACATATATAAATATTTCCCAGAGCCTAATGAGTAGTTTGTACAGCAAATAAAATGCTAGTTGAGTTTCTTCTGGTTTCTCTGTTTGAGGTCTTGCTGAATTAAGCAACAGAGAGCAAAATAAAAGTTAGCTGATGTGATACATGACATAATAAGTTCAACAGACAGCTCTTGTCATTGAGATTTTACACTGATTTTACAATATGTGATTACTCTGTAAGTTGATTCTTAGCCATTCACTGTCAAATGTATACTACTACAATATGTCGTATTGGAGTCTTTGTAGTTAGTTCGTTTGATTCAGACTTGTTGGTAGACTTGAGGTAATACTTTTGATTGCCATATCATCCAGCGAACCCCATTCCGTTTATGCCCATAGACTACATCACCAACTATGGCCAGCTACCCCAGGATCCTCAACTATTGGTTAAACAGTAACAAAGTGAAAATGAAACTAACAATACACCTCATCTAACAAAAAGAAAATATCCTATCTTTGTGTTGTTTATTTTCATATACGAAAAAGAGCACATATAAATATTTTTAAATATTCTCAATATTAAATCGAAGAACTTTCCTACTTTACTCATATCACCAGTAGTTTCATAGGACATTTCATCAGTCAGGATCCAACTAGAAAAAGACAAACCACAATTAGTGTTTAAAACAGAAAAAATTTAGTATCAGGAATTGGTTCACAGATGATAGAGTTGCCAAGAAGCTAACCAGGAATACTGAAGCAATCCAGAGATTAGCAATTGAACAAAGATGAAATCATTTCTAAATCGATGATAAAAAGAAACTGGGGGTATTGACAGAGGCCAGGGCCAGAGTCACCTGGTGGAAGCTGGAAGCACAATGGGTCTGTCTGGGGGAAGGCAGAGCCAAAGAGGAAATGTAGCTAGTATAGATGATGCTACGTGAGACAGACAGAAAGGGCAGGAAACACTCTAGCTTCTCCCTTCCTCCTGCCCTGTTTCTCCAAGTCTCTCTCTCGTTGTCCAGAGTTGGAAACCAGTGACAGGAAAGGCTGGGAAACATGGTTTCCAGGAATCGGCTCCATGATCTAGACCAGAGAAAGAAATTGATTAAAGGGCAAACAGATCAAGACGTGGATCAGACATTAAATGTGTCAGGAAACAGAAAGAAAGACATACAGATTTATTACCTTGTAAATGTGTTCACAGGAGTTGTAGAAAAATAAGAAAGACAAGATAGTTGATGCTCAAATATCCTTTTTATTGGAGATATGGGGGATGACAGGTGGTTGGAGTTAATGATGTTTAGGGGAAATGAATGAGCCCAAGAACAATAAAGTGGGACCAAGTTTCTCCGAACTCTGAGGGAGGTGACATCATAGGTTAGAGGTGTGAAGGTAGGAAATTATGTCAAGCAAAAGGTGTCCTGTTCTGCAGATGAAAATATCTCAGGAAATTTTGGAGCTGCCCCTTGAAAGCATAGGTGGGAGCCTGCGATTAAGTTGATCTTTCCTAGATGCAAACAAGAAGATGGCTTCAGAGAAAGCCTGAGTGTGTGTGTGTTATCAATGCGATTGTTTTCTACAGATGCAAATCTCTTCAGTAGGCGGCTTTGTAGGGTTGCTCCCAGCTGCAGGCCCTCTAAGTAGCCATCTCAAACTATATCATGTAAGTATATCCAAGGGTGAAATGTTTTTCATTTCCTTTAAATGCAGGTATCTGCAGACATACCTCATTTTACTGTGCTTAGCTTTATTGCAATCTGCAAATACTGTGCTTTTCACAATGGAAGGTTTGTAGCAACCCTGCATCGAGCAAGTCTACCAGTGCTAATTTTCCAAGAGCATGTGCTCCCTTTCTGTCTCTGTGTCACGTTTTGGTGATTCTCATAATATTCCAAACTTTTCCATTATTATTTTGTCTGTTATGGTGATCTGTGATGAGTGATCTTTTATATTACTATTATAATGTAACGGTGTACCAGAAACCACACCTATATAAGATAGTGAACTTAACTGATAAACGTTGTGTGTGTTCTGACCGCTCCACAGACTGGCGGTTCCCCGACTCTCTTCCTCTCCTTGAACCTTCTTATTCCTTGAGATATTAAGCCAATTAATAACCTTACAGTGGCCTCTCGGTATTCAAGTAAAAGGAAGAGACACACATCTTTGACTTTAAATCAAAAAGCTAGGTGCAAAAATGTTGCTGCAAAAGTAATGGTGCAAAAGTAATTGCAGTTTCAAACCGTAAATTTTAAATCATTTTAACTAGGCTCAAGCACATCTTTATGAACCAAAATAGGAACCATTACAGTCAACACATTTCTGCCAATGGGAAATAAGTTTGTTTATTCCCATAGCATAAAAATCTGTGCTTCAGGATTCGACGAAGTGTCGGAAAGCATTTTCTGCATCCTACTGGTGGTGAAAGTGTTTTCCCTGAAAACTGAAAAAATCGTTGTCAAGATTCTTAAAGAAGTGGTAGTCAGTTGGCAAGAGGTCAGGAGAACATGGCGTTTGAGGCAAAAGCTGGTAGTCCGATTCATTCAACTTTTGAAGAGTTGGTTGTGTGATATACGGGTTGGGTGTTGGGGAGAAGAACTGTGCCTTTTCTGTTGACGCATGCCAGCTCTAGGCATTGCAGTTGTTGTGTTTCATTGATTTGCTGAGCGTACTTCTCATGTGAAGTGGTTATCCTGGGATTCAGAAAGCTGTAGTGGATCAGATGGGCGGCAGACTACCAAACAGTGACCATGACCTTTCTCTGGTGCAGAGTTGGCCTTGGGAAGTGCTTTGGAGCTTCCTCTCAGTCCAACCCCTGAGCAGGTCATCGCCAGTTGTCATACACAGTCCATTTTCATTACACATCACAATCCAGTTGTAAAATGATTCGTTGTTGTTCCATAGAATAAGACAAGATGACTCTTCAAAATGGCAATTTTATTTTCAGTCAGCTCATGAGGTACCCACTTAATGAGCTTTTTCACTTTTCCAGTTGGCTTCAAATGCCCAACAGCTGTAGAATGGTTGATATCGAGTTCTTAAGCAATTTCTCATACAGTCACAAGAGGATGGGCTTTTATGATTGCTCTCAATAGGTCATTTTCAACTTCCCATGGCTGGCCACTATGCTCCTCATTTTCAAGGCTCTCCTCTCCTTTGCAAACCTCTTGAACCACCACTGCACTGTATGTTCATTAGCAGTTCCTGTATCAATTGCGCTGCTGACATTGAGAGCTGTCTCCATTGCTTTCTGACCCATTTTGAACCCAAATGGGTTCAAATAAGAAAATCTCTCTTATTTGCTTTTTGTCAAACATCATTTCCATAGTCTAAATTAAATATAAAATAAACAGTAAGTAATATAACATTAGCAAAAAACTGAAATGAGAAATGAACATTAAAATGACATATAACATTTAAGGATGTATTCCAATATCAAACAGCAAATTTCAACAATGCAAGAACCTCAATTACTTAAGCACCAAACCAACCTAAATGATTAAGCTTAGTGAGGAAGGCATGTTGAAAGCTGACACAGGCTGAAAGCAGGGACTCTTACACCAAACGGTTAGCCAAGCTGGGAATGCAAATGAAAAATTCTTGAAGGAAATTTAAAGTGCTATTCCAGTGAACACAAGAATGATGAGAAAGCAAAACAGCCTTATGACTAATATTGAGGAAGTTTGCGTGGCATTAATAGATCAAACCAACCACACTATTTCCTTAAGCCAAAGCCGAATCCATAGCAAGGCCCTAACTCTGTTCCGTTCTGTGGAGGGTGAGGTGAGTAAACTGCAGAAGAAAAGTTTGACGTTAGTAGAGGTTAGTTCACGAGGCTGAAGGAAAGAAGCCATCTCCGTAACATAAAAAGGCAAGGTGAAGTAGTAAGTGCTGATGTAGGAGCTGCAGCAAGTTATCCAGAAGATCTTGCTAAGATCACTGATGAGGGTGGCTACAGCAAACAACGTATTTTCAAGTAGATAAAGTAGCCCTTTACTGAATGAAGATGCTATCTCAAACTTGGATCGAGAGAGAGGGTGAGGTCAATGCCTGATTTCAAAGGTTCAAAACACAGGCTGACTCTGTTTTTGGGGGCTAATATTGCTGCTGGTGACTTGAAGTGGAAGCCAATGCTCATTTACGGTTCTGAAAATCCTAGGGACCTTAAGAATTGTGCTAAATGCGCTCTGTAAATGCTCTATGAACGGAACAACAAAGATTGGATGACAACACATCTGCCTGTAGCATGGTTTACTGAATATTTTAAGCCCAGTGTTGATACGTACTTATCAGAAGAAAAGATTTATTTCAAAGTATTATTGCTCATTGACAATGCATCTGTTCACCTAAGAGCTCTGTTGGAGACGCACAAGGAGATTAATGTTGTTCTCATCCCTGCTAACATAGCATCTGTTCTGAAGCCCATGGATCAAGTAATTTTAGCTTTTGTATTTCATTATTTAAGTAATACATTTTGGGCTGGGTGCAGTGGCTTGTACCTGTAATCCTAGCTACTCAGGAGGCTGAGGTGGGAGGATTGCTTGAGGCTAAAACTTTGAGGCCAGCCTGAGGACCATATTGAGACTTTGTCTCTAACAAAATAAAAGAAAAGAAAAAGCCAGATGTGGTAGCCAGTGCCTTTAGTTCCAGCTACTTGAGAGGCTGAGGAAGGAGCATCACGTGAGTCCAGGAGTTTGAGGCGGCAGAGAGCTATGATTATGCCATTGCATTCCACCCTGGGTGACAGAGAGAGATCCCATGCTTATAATAAAAATGAAAGACATACATTTTGTGAGGCTATAGCTGCCATAGATAGTGATTCCTCTAATGGATCTGGGTAAAATACGTAGAAAACCTTCTGGAAAGGATTCCTATACTAGATGCCATTAAGAACGTTTGTGATTCATGAGAAGAGTATCAAAATATGAATACTAAAAGCAATTTGGAAGAAGTTGATTCTAACCCTGTGAATAACTTTGAGGAGTTCAAGACTTGAGTGGACGAAGTGACTACAGATGTGGTAGAAATAGTCAGATAACTAGACTTAAAAGTGTAGCCTGAAGATGGGACTGAATTGCTGCAATCTCATGATAAATATTGAATGGATGAGGAGTTACCTGTGAAGGAGCAAAGAAAATACTTTCTTAAAGAGCAAAGAAATTTAGCCTTGTTGAAGATGCTGTGAGCCATGTTGAAATGATGGCAAAAATTTAAAATAGCGCATAGACTGGCCGGGCGCGGTGGCTCACACCTGTAATCCCAGCACTTTGGGAGGC